>BQNB010014922.1:26555-74188 GCA_026074375.1 Tanacetum coccineum | reverse complement strand
AAGCTATAAGTCTATAAGGTTCCATTTGATTGCTTTAAATTAAGCTCAAATTAGGTTGGTTGTCTGTTTAGAACTCAGTTTTAAGGAATTGAGTTTATTCTGTCTTTTAGCTTATTGTTTGTTGTTTGTGCTAGATTGCTGCTTATTCCTTCTCATTAGATTAGTTATAGGTAGCTTTAGCTTATTTTGCTCAAAGTTTAAAGCTTATTCTCACTTATTAGTTGTCTTAAAGTTTGTTACCCGCTCCCGTAAAAGCGGTCGAGGAACCAGTCTCAGCGTATTTAAGTGCTTATCTGAATTTCAAACTGCTTTTTCATTGTTGCTTATTGTAGCTTTTTGGCCAATCTTTTTAGTGGTATAAGCCACTAAGCCATAAGGATCCTTTTGCTAGCTTATTTTTAAGCTAGAAAAGTCCCTCTTGGCCTTTTAGCTTATCAGTTTTGGCCAAAAAGCTATTTGCTTATTTAGGCTTATTAGCTTATTGTTTTTGCTTACTATAGGTTTAGTTTATCTTATTAGGTTAGATTAAACCAATTTTAGCTTATTCTCTTTAGTTTAGAGCTTATTTAAGCTTATTTGCATTTTAGCTTAAAGTTTTTAAGTTTCATAGCTTTTTGATGAGTCAGTCTTTCTAGCTTAATTTGGTTGTTTATTTTTATTCAAAATTGCTTTTTAGGTATAGCTTATCATCTGTTTTAGCTTAATTTACTTTTTGGTTTGCTTATTAGTGCTTAAAATTGCAAAGAGTTAGCATTTTTATAGTTTAGTATAGTTTAGCTTATCCTGCCCTTTTCAGCTTATTTTAGTGCTTATTCGTGGCTTATAAAAAAAATGTTTTTGTAAAAAGTGCTTATTTTTAATCGCTCTAAAAAGTTGTAAAAAATGGCTTTTAAAAAACATTTGGGAATTAGGGGAAGTCCTAGGTGAGCAAGGCTCGAACCCGGGACCTCACCCCTATTCACCAAACATTTTTTACACACCACACGCACTACCAACTCGTCCTTGGGTCTTTTTCGGTTTATGTTTGCAATATCTATTACTTATACACATTTTGAGCTCTTTTGTATATTAAGGCAGCTTATTTGTAGCTTTTTAGAGCTTATTCGATAAGCTGGCTTAACCAGCTTATTTTTCCTAGGAACTTTACAACTTTTAGGACTTTTCTGAAAATTTTCATATTTTTCCAACTTTATTTGTTATTTTTCTTTATTTTTCGAAGAATTTAGAATTTTAAAAAATCATTGACAAGTAGTAAATTAAGTCAGAAATTACAAAAAAATAGTTGTAGATTTAGAAGAAATAGGTTTAGGTTTTACAAAGTTTAAATCTTTTTCATCTTTTTCATCATTTTTAGATTTTAAATTTCATTTTTATCTTTTTAAATTAATTTTAAGAAATAGTTTTTACTTATAAAAAGTAGTGAAAAATGTTTTTCTAAGTTTTTATGATATTTTAGACTTTTTTTAAAGTAGAAAATCATTTTTTAGAATTTTTAAGAATTAATTTGTCATTTTCTAGAATTTTAAATAGATTAAATAGGTTTTAAAATATAAATCTTTCTTAGAAAATTTTCTTTTGTTATTTGAAAGGTTTAGAAATTAAATTTGAATTTTTAGGGTTAATTTTTGCCTTAGCTAGTTTTTAGTTGCGTTTTTAGGATTCTTGTTTTCGTTTTTAGTTAAAATTTGTCTTACCTTAATTGTTTTTAAATTTTTGCCTTAATTTTCTCGTAGTTTTAGATAACCAATCATAATCTTGTTCCATTCATGCATTGATTCTCAAAACCCCTATCGACTTTCAATTGCATTCCTCGTTTGTTGGGAAAATAGATTGTAACAGACTTAATACTGGTAGTATAACAGTTAAGTCTGGTAGTAATAGTTAGTTCTGTTAGTATTGAGTTAATACTGGCAGTACTAAGTTAAGTCTGGCAGTACTAAGTTAGTACTGGTAGAGTATAGCAGTACTAGAGTTAGTACTGGTCATAGTTAATTCTGTTTATAGTTAAGTCTGTTTATGTAACAGATAGATATGGTTATCTAGAAGTTATCTTAGGAGATATCTTAGGAAAGGATATGTATTATCCTTTGACGTTTGTAAAGCCCATTAGGGTTTTCCTTGGTGTATAAGAGGAACCCTAAGGCACAATGTTATGTACGACATCTTGATTGAAATATCAATAGAAGCATAGAGCTTAATAGCATTTTAGTATTATCATTTCTTCTTTAGTCTTGTGTTAAGATTCCGCATTAACACTTGATAATTCATAGTCAGTGTCTATATTTAGTTGATTTGATTTTAGTCCAAGTCATCTATCGTCTTACAAAGGCTAGTCAGATCCTATACCAAGGACCTACAAGTGGTATCAGAGCCTTTAGAGGGACTCTGAGATAAGAAGAATCACCAGATCACAAACAAACACTCTTATACAATTCTATACAAAAATTTTGTCTCACCTGCCAATGATGATTTTCAAAATCTCAGTGATGGGGAAGAATCAACATGAAGATGCTCAGACACTGGTACAACACCTAAACACAACAACAAGTAATTCCCTCAAATACTGCTATCTCAAATATCAAATCCAATTTGATGAATGATGGAGTATCGATTTTATGGGCAATGGAGATGGAGCATTACCTTGAGTACATTGACAATGAAGTATGGAAGGTAATTCTGAATGGTAACTCCAAGAAGAGAATTTCAATTAGAAAGGATGGTGTTGTTCGAGTACTTTCACCAGTTACTGCTGCAGAGATTCAAGCTGTTGAAAAGGAGAGGAAGGCTAAGAATATTTTGCTGATGGCCATTCCAAAAGAACATATGAGAAGATTTCATGGAATGGATGATGCAAAAGAGATCTGGGAAGCCATCAGAACTAGATTTGGTGGTAATGCAAATTCAAAGAAAATGCAAAAGGCTGTTTTCAAAACAACAGTTTGACTGCATTCAAGATATCAATTACTGAAGGACTAGAAAAGGGATATGACAGTTTCAAAAGTTATTTCTCAATTGGAAGCCATGGTGTGAAGTATCACAGAAAGATGTAAATCACAAGTTTCTTAGATCTTTGCCTTCAGCTTGGTCAAATCTGGCAATGACAATGGAACTAATCCAGAGATGACAATTTTTCTATTGAGTTTGTACAATAACCTTAGAGTGTTTGAGCAAGAAATTCAAGGTGCTTCAAAAACATCTTCAAAAATGCTCAAAATGTTGCTGTTGTTTCACAAAGGCAAATTGTAGCACGAATAAGGTTAAGTCTGTTTTTCTGGTGCATACAGTTTTGCCATCCTTCAACTTCTTCAACCAACATTCCTGAAGAAGATGTTCTTGCTTGGGGTTTTGCTGATGAAGTAATCTATCTCTCTTGCATACATACATAGGATTTGGATTTACTTCATGAAGATTTGGGAACCAAATGTGATGTAGATATGAAGAGATGGATATCCCAAATTGGCAAATAGCATGATATGCTATTCCGAATGAGAAGTTCCTATATGTAAAAACAGGAAGGAGAGTTCGGTGGATAGACACCTGTTGGTTTTGACAAAAAGAAGCTTGAATGCTTCAATTGTCACAACACTGGTCACTTTGCTAGGGAATGTACAGCAAAGGGGACACATGATGGAAAGAAGAAGAGAGACTCTTTTTATCAACACCAAGAAGCTGGAAAGCAAGAGAAGAATCAGATGGGCTTGCTGACAATGGATGATGGTATTGTCAATTGGGGAGAACATACTGAAGATGAAGAGACAAATCATGCACTCATGGCTATCAGCTCCAGTAGTGAGGTATCTTTGTGTTCTAAAACTTGCATTGATTCATACAATACCCTTAAAACACTGTGTGATGAACAAATGAATCAGTTAGGTGATCAAGAAGCACAAATACTTGCCTATAGTCAAGCTGTTAAGAAACTAGAAGCTCAACTTGTTACTTTTCAAAAACAGCAACTTTCTCTAAATGAAAAGCTTACATTTCAGGCAAATGAAATATATGAAAAAGATGAAAAGCTTAAAAAATATAGGAGAATTGGAATGAAAGCTGTAAAAGAAAAGGAACAATTGCAGAAAACATTAGATTCATGGAAAGATTCTTCCAAGAATCTTTGGAGATTAATTAATTCTGGCATGAGTTCAAGTAGTAAAATTGGCTTAGGGTATGAAATAAAATCAAACAATGAGGTTCTAAGTTATGAGGAAGAAATGAATTTTTCTGTTTTTAATTGTACAGAAGAGGACTCAGTTGGGAAACCTTTGTACAGTAGATTTATAAAAACTAATGATTTTAAAGGTGTTCCACATCCCTTAAGTGGAGATTATACTCCTAAACCACAAGAAGAAATTGATGAGTCTTTGTATGTTTATGGTAAAAAGGGACCCCAAGAGCCTGAACCCAGTGTATCAGATGATAGATCCAGTGAATGTTCTACCTGTCAATCTAATGACAGTGCAGGATCTATTGGAACTTCCTCTGAACATTCTGTTGATCTTGAATCTGAGATTTCAAGAGTACCTCAAGAAGTGTATGTGTCTAAACCTATTACAACAAATGAAAAAGGTGTGTCTGCCCCAAAATCAAAAGAGGTTGAACCTAGTTGTGTCACACACATAAAAACTCCTAGGCAACCAATCAAAGATCAAGAAACACCTAAAGTTAACAGGAAGAATTGGAATGCTATGATGGAAAGAGAACTAGGGGAAGGTTACTCTTTCACAAAGAAGAAATGTTTTGTTTGTGGTAGTCTAAGCCATTTGATCAAAGATTGTGACTACTATAAAAAGAAAATTGGCTAGAGAGGCTGCACCTAAGAAACAAAAAGTTTTTAATATTGGCAATGAGGTGACAAAACCAGTATGGAATAATGCTGACAGGATTAATCATGCTAATCATTTTGTTCCTAGATCAGTAATACTCATTTCTGGTAGGCCAAATGTTAATTATGTTTGGTCAAATGTTAATACTGGTAGTTTTAATGATAATTCTGTTCGACCTAAACAGCCAGTACCTTACCCAACTTTAGTTCTGAAAGACCACAGGTGAATAAGTTTAATCAAAGAAGTAGCTTTTCTAAATCACATTCATCTGTAAGAAGACCCTTTATAAAAAATACAACACAAATATCTCATTCTCATGTTGTAAAGGGAAATTGGGGATCTACAGTTAAGACCTCAGCAGGTTATAATTGGAGACCCACTAGACTAAACTCCAATTGTAATGGTATAAGTAAATCAAACTTTCACATTCCATGACCCCTTAGTAGACTATTCAATAATCGGTGGGGGGGGTTTTCGTAGTCGAGGCTCCTTCTCACGGGGCGACGTGAAGTCGTTCCCATCCCTCACGCTCATAACGAGCTAACCCTTAATATGCCCAATATTTTCATCACTTATTTCCTTACCCGGACCTCCGGCGGTGTATTCCACAGGTCCGTTTTAAGGGTGTGGGGGATCATTGCGGTCGTGAAATTATATGCACTTGGATGCTAAAGATTCAATTCATGGTTGGAGGGACATTTCGGAGTTAAGTCCTTGAAATGATACCCATGCTTCAAAAAGAGATTCTCATTGATGTTGTTAGAACATAAGGATATCATTGCGGAGTTTTGCAGTCCTTCCCAGTGGAAAGAATTAAGCAAGAAAACGAGTAGTAAGATCCTCCCATGTGGTGATGGATCATGCTGGAATACATTCAAGCCAATTGGGCGTAGCTTGATCCGCGAGGGAAAATTAAAATAAACGCAGTGCGTTCTTTCCTATTTTCACCGGCAAAGGTCAAGATGACGTGTCCACTAGTTTTATAAAATCCTTGAGGTGTTGTTTTGGAATCCCTTCGGACCCAAAGTTCGTGGAATGAGCATAAGTTTTGCACCAACCTAATGTTGTCGTATCAAAGGAGGGTACACACGTTGTGTTATTCCCTACAGTGGAGACTCGATGGTAGTTCCTGTAGCCCTCATGGCTAGAGTTTGGAGTATCTCCCAGAGTACAGATAGGGATTCTCGTCTCCATGGTGTTGACGAGAATGGTTACGGAAACAGATAACACAAAAGACAGATAGACTACGAGAAAGCTAATAGTGCAAAGTTAAAATCATTACTTGAAATGAATCAAGCAAGTAGAAGAGTAAGCTAAAACTATGATCAAAACCTAACTATTCTCCATGCAACGACGCCAAAAACTTTGTGCGGTTTCGTTAAGGGAACTTCTAACAAAAGTTTTACAACTCCCTAAGCAGTGTACCTAACCATTGTAGTGAAGTATAGGCAAGATTCGGGTGTGAATCATTCTCTAAGGGAAATAGTGGTTAGGAAGAGGAGCATGATCAAGATCAAAGACATAAATCTAAGTGGATGAGAGTGAGCATTCTATTATGTGTATTTTAAATTTATAGGTGAAAGCAAGTAAATACATATAAATTGAGAGGGGATATTTTGGTTTTAGCTATAAAACTAAATATAAAAGTAAGCTACTAGTGATAGCAATAAAAAAAAAAAATGTATGTTTATTAATCATTTATTAATCCTCAGATTTCTTCTCCTAGTGTTTGTTGCTTTATAACACTTGTGATGATCATTTAATTATTTCCTAAGACCTAACTAATTAGTAACGAACCCGCCGTCAATTTAATATCACCTTTAAGGCAACTCACAAGTAAAGATAGTATGAAGTACTATAACAAGGCCCTAGAATAGTATAGGTAAATGCATTTGAAAAAAATAAGAGTGTGGATCAACCATATAAGGGGAAAAGTAAAATAATAAAAACTTAACCAGCGATGGTATCCTTTCTACACAATCATGTTTTCCTAGACATATCAACAGCGATACAGACAAAAGCTGGTTTTCTAAGACCTAACATGCATATTCATCTCAAGAAGCAACACCACTAAGATCTACATCCTAGGTTTCATACAATCATAAATAAACACAATAGAAGGTTTAGCCAAGCATGTTATAAGTAAAGCAAGAACAATAATGAATTCACACAGACACAAAGGACATTTGTAATTATTTAAGATAATCGTACTTGAATATAACATGCATATTGGGAAGAAGTACAATAGGGTTTTGAGGCCCTAAAATCATCCCTAACAGCTGCTAAACGAACTAGGGTTCGTCCCTTTCTTTTATCCTAAAGTTACACACTTAAAACCCTAAAAACATAATTGTATTTATAGGAAAATCGCTGTGACGGCGTCGCGTGTTAATCGTGACGCCGTCATGAATAGAATATTCTAGATAATGGGTTGGGTCGTACAATCTGACGCCGTCTAGGTGTGGGTAGGAGGGGGTTTGGGGGTTGGGGTGGGGGGTGGGGGGTGGGTGTGTGTTGGGAGTGGGGGGGGGGGGGGGGGGTGGGGGGGGGGGGGGGAGGGGGGGGGGAGAGGGGGGTGGGGGTATAGGGGGGTGGGCGGGAGATCTGGAGTACGCCTCTTGAGATGGGTTTGGACGGCGTCACCGTGTAATCTGTGACCCGGTCTCCAGCTTTAGGATAGAAATTCTTGAGAGATGTTGGTGTAGGTTTGTCTTCTTATCCGTTTCTTCTCCAAATGAGCCCAAGTCACGTATATTTCCTCCAAATATCTTTCAAATGCTAAATATCTGAAAAGGAATGATTAAGTACCTATTTTGGGCATAAACACACGATTTAAGGGGTTAAATAACCACGAAAAAATATATAATATAACACTTCATCAATAATGCTCATACAACTCAGCCCATAGTTCAGATGCAGAATTGACAAAGTTCAAGTTATACATATTTAATCTGAAATAGTGTTCAAGATCCAGGATATTATCATGTCATTTGTCCTCTCCCGTAATGATCTTTCTTTTGATTCAACTGTGTGTTCATTTAGTTCTCCAATGACAATTTTGATTTTGTTCTTTGCATTTAGTGCAATCATCATACTTCTTTTCCAAGAACTATAGTTTTCAGAACCAGTCAATTTCTTTGAGATTAGAATCAATCCAGGATGATCATTAGGATGTAGATAGAGTGGGTGGTTTGGTAAGTTGATGTTAATGGTGGGGTTTTGTGATCCAGTTGGTGGTGGTTGATCATGGTTTGGTGGTGGTTGACTGTTGTTTGGTGGTGGTTGATTTGTGTTTTGGTTACGGTTGTTAGATGGTGCCATTGTTGGATTAAGATGATTTTGACTATGTGTGGTGATGATGATGGTGGTTTATGGTGGTTATGTCACCGGAGTTTGTTGGAAAGAGCAGTTAGTTTGTTGGAAGGTTGTTATTTGTGGCGGAGTTTGTTAGAAAGCTGCCATATTTAGTTACAGGCAACCAGAGGTGATGGCTCTGATACCATAATGGGAGATAAAAACGGTGAGAATTTAAGAGGGAAATTGTTACTATATTATTGAATTGAATGAAAAATGAAAACTATTACAGAGTATTTATAAAAGTAGAAAAACAGAGGAAATAATCTAACTAACTACTTTGACTAACGAACTGTTACATTAGCTAAATACTATTACATTGAATTAAGCTACTTGTTCTATTTATGTGCTGCTTGTTCTTGGACTGCTTCATCTAGAATTCTTGAGACTGCATTCTTGAAACTGTATTAACACTTGATGAGCCGTTAATCATTACATTGCTGCAATCAACAAATGCGTTTATCATTTCGTTTCATGCGTATGTCATTTTCTAAAATCAAGAATTAATCTTTGAGGCTTAAGACATTCCTTTGTTTCAAGATGAATCTCTTCTATCAATTTATAATTTTATTAAATCATGTCATTTTCTTTAGGAAAAATTACACGGATCGTCCCTGTGGTTTACCCAGAAATCATGTTTCGTCCCTATTTGATTTTAATTACACTGATGGTCCCTAATTTTCAAACTAATTGCACTGATGGTCTATATTTTTCAAAAATAGAGACTAACTGTGTAATTAGTTTGTTTGAAATTTGTTTAATGTCTTTGTTGTGTATGAAACTTTGCACTTATGTATATTAGATTACATTGCTTGCGAGTAGGAAACTTAGAATGATTTACTTCTACTGGTACTCGATGCCAGAATATTGTCTGTACGTTTTCTTTTAAAACTGCTTAGTAAGAAGTTAAGTTAAATGGTTTAATGTTTTGATTATTAACAGAAAATAATCTCTTCTAAACTTTATTGGCTTGCATTTTTTTTCAACTTTGCTATTAATGCGTCCATTTTACTGGTGTTTTAATGTAATTTATATTTCATTGTATTTTATTTATATTTTTAAAGTTTTTTTCACTCCTTAGGTTTTAGGATTCATGATCAAGAAAGGAAAAAAAAAGTCATCAATCTTAAATGTGCCAAAGTTATTATTAAAATAAATCATTTATACACTTCTATGAAACACATATTGATACGTTGTTTGACAAACAATACAAAAAACAGGTTTACATCAAAAAGTATGAAACAATGTTTTAGTATATTAATAAAGTTAAAAAAAGGGTTTATTATAAGTTTCTACAATAATATATCAGTGGACTGTTTTATCGTAAAAATATGAACATATGTGTTGCGTTTTTCACTTAGTATTTCCTACTTATTGTTTTTTTTATGGTCATCATGCGCTAATCCTTAGGTATTATACTCTAGTACTAAGTTGATATTTATTATTTTTGGCACATTGCATTACGATTTAGATAACATCAGTGTGTATTTTTTTTTGTTCTTACGTTCTTTGTCAGTGTTTCATTAAGCGTTGATGACTCAACATCGAAGTATAAATGTTTCTATCGTGAATTTGTGTGGTAATGTATAAGAGTGCTCACCCTTTCTATCTCCACTAAATTGAGATAGAAGTGGGTTCAATGCCTTATATCTTGGATGAGGCTTCGTAAACTGAGCTCGCTATTTTCTTTTATTTTTCCATGATTTGTTGCGTTGATATTTTTGTTAGTTGGGGGTAGGTGTTTAGGCTTTCCTATTTGTAGCCTCTCAGTGTTTGTATCTTTTTGGTGTCTCTGCGTGTTTAATAAATCTTGTCTTTCGAAGAAAAAGCGTGGAGATAGAAACTTGTCATTGACGAATGTCAATTTTACTTTCGTGAGATTTTTTCCTTCCATACTACATTTGTTATCTTTCCACAACTTATCTAGGTTTTCTACATTAATGCACTAAAACACAATACTGTACAAAAGGTCCGACTATAGCAATCGCTTAAGGCGTTAATCGATGATACATCAATTTTTATCCAAATTGATCTAACTTTTATCAAATTGATCAAACAAATCCGCCAGGTCAAAAAGCGATCAACTTTCTGACCAGGTGGGCCAAATCGGGTGACTAGGTCAAAGTTGGTCAACAAATCAGTCGAAATGTTGTGGTTCGATGATGGAACATTTACAAAAGAAAAGAGAGCGAAACAAAAGGGTGACGAAATTAAGTGGTATTTTTAAATTTTAGGGATAAGTTCATGTGAGTTAAGATCAACCATAGACCCAAATTATTTGTCATAGATCTAATGAATCAATTTAACTTGCTATTTTTTAATTAAAAAAAAAACTCACTTCCGCCAATCCTCTTTTTAAAAAATAAAATATCTTACACAAAACGGTAAATCGTCACACGACAAAAACTAACTCCATCTGCGACGAGTATTTTTTTTTATTTCAGTCAGAGGGTGTACTCGATATACTTTCGATGAACTTTTTTTCGATCGCTTTATTTTTTTTCAGTCACGAATTGCGAAAATCATTTATGATTCGTATAACGTATCATATAATGATTCGTATAACGGATAATATTTGATTTCATTAAAATCAATATACTGATTTCATTATAATCATAACTATTATTTGTGATGGAGTTAGCTCTCGAACTTCTGCGTTTCAATTTGCTGTGTTCTCAGTCACATATTGCTGATAAGCATCATATGTATGTGTATGTACGAGATCATATAGATTCGTATAACGAATCATTTTATGATTTCATAAATCTGTTGTATGATTTCATAATTCATATTTTGTTTTATTAAAATCTATTTGACTTCATGAATCATATAAAAAAGTTTCGTCACACGATTGTACAATAGTGTTATGATTTCATTAATTATTAGTTCATTATGACTTCACGCATATAATCATGTAAAAAAAAGTTCGTCGAAAGTACTAGTGTCGCCCCTTATTAGAGTGTAATTGAATTCTCGTTCACGTTGGTATGTTTTTTTTGTTTTTGCGTTACAACGATTAACAGTAGTTGAGTTAGTTAATTTTTAAAAAAGATGTGGAAATTAGGTTTTTTTATTTTTGATGAGAAAATGAGTGGCTAGGATTGGTTCATTGGGTCTATGATAAATATTGTGTATATATTGAACTTTTAGCTAAGTTCATATTTACCCACTTTAAATATGGTTTTTTGCGCGGTAAATAGTTTACACATTCTCTAACAAATAACTTGCTGAGCTTTAACTTAAGAATTGTTGGACCATAAACTCAATTGAAACCACATGTGATTTAATACTTTGCATTCATATGTATTAAATATATATTTTAAATAATGAATGCATCTAATACTATGAAGAAAAATTGTAATTTATGTAAAAATTTTATCACGTACTATTATTAAATTTATTTAATAATATATTACAAAATATATATAAGAGTTTGCCATTAGGCTCATTCTTTGTTGATCGACCGCCCGACTAAAGTCTAACATTTTTTGCAATATTGGCCAAAACCATTTGCAATGTTGTCATATCACTCACCATTTTGAGGGTAGAAAACATATTCAAAAGACAAAATGTTGATATTTTTTTTGGTTGCGACATATCTAGTCCACCATTTTATTGTCTAATATGATTGTAATATTATTTACCTACAACTCAGTTTAAACTTTTATGCGTACATTTTTATCATTTTTTTTCTTTTGTTTTTATTTGTTTTTCATATCAACAATATTATATAATAAATAAAAACTGCTTCTTTGTAATATATACTTTCATTTGGCTGTAATTATATTCCACTAAGATCGCTGTATATTTACTAATATGTAACAGCTTCTGCATTTTACTTTTTAAGAGAAACAAAATTTAAATTAGCTCAAAAAAAAATTTGCTTCTTTCTTTTCGAGTACTAGGCGATACTACCCGTTGCACGTACGAATATGATCTCTATATACCGGCCCCCCGTTAATTATCGATTATGAATCATGTGTGGTAAGTTTTTCGATGTAACGTCACATAGTTTGCGTTTGGGTGGGAAAATAAAAAATGATACCTGCTCAACCGCATGTAATAATTAACGATTCTGCAAATAGCGGGTCCGATTTAATAAAAGAGTTATGGTTGGGTCAAATATAAACAAATCCAATACAGATAGTAAGTAGATTCACTGTATTCTATTTTTATTTGGTCATTGTTTTATTTTGAAGTTTGTTGCTCATATTAAAATATAATGGCTTTACTTACGGAGGAAAAAAATCTATTGGCAGCCTATATATGGCTCACACAACCTTCTGTTCATTATTTATGCTGGTTGTTCACAACTCAAAAATCATGGCCCATGCCGAGTTACGACAGACGAGGGGCTAAAATTATACGCATTGTATCCTATCATTACGGATTTGAAAGAAAAGCTTGCCTTATATAAATGAGTTATGTATGAATGTCACTTTGAACCTTGGCAACATTGTTGTATTTTATTTTGTTGGTCATGTCCTTTGATCACCTCACCATGGAACCTGCACTCAATTGGTCATGCCCGGAGGATAAGGGATGCTGGTTGACGTATCCGTGGTTCTTACTTCTTTAGTGCGTTTTTCAAGTAAGTCGTATATATTGAAAGGATCGGACGATACCTCCTTATCATTAGACTCACCATGTTGATGCTCGAAACCCTGAACTTCACCGTTATCGCCAAACATAAGTGTACACGTGACTTATACAATATGAAATTATTTATGTTTCAAATATGGTACGCAACATAATACATAAATCAATAAAATAAAAACATATCAATACCTGAATCAAAAGATTATTTTTTTTTTGCAAAATATAAGCTGCTAAATCATTTGAAGTGAGGTTAAAAACAAACACAAAACATTTTTTGAAGAATTACAAAACTAAAAAAGATTAATTCCAGAATTCACATAAAACTAAATAACCATCTCTTACAAAAAGAACTTGTCATGGATTTGAAATCAGCTATCTATCTTTATTCATCTCTTCAACTTTTTCCATGCTCAAATGTTTAACATAATAAACAACTACATCAACAACACAAAAACACGTACTCACAACTACAAAAAACACTTATACGTAAATAGCAAATTTTAAAGAAAAAAAGAGCAACAAAAAACGTACCTGTGTTCGGTGAAGGTCAGCTAAAGGAGGAAGAAAATGGAGTAGATGAGAAGTGAAAGTGAGAGTGGTGAGGGAATGGTTTTATCTTGTTTTAAAAATCCCAAACAGTTTAAGAGAGATGGTTGGCTGATTCTAGGCCACAAATTATTGGGAGTAGATCAATCTTTTACTATTTGTCTGACTGTTAAAAAAATACATCGTAAAATAAATTGTCACTGTTCCTATGCTACTATTGGTAAGCACATTGACCATACTTACAAAAACACTATATTTAAGAACATAACAACATTTGTTAAATGTTATATAGTTAATGGAAAAAAACATGACCTAAATATTAATGTTATCACATGATATGTAATTATTCTGTGACAATATCAGAATTTGCACACTAACAAACCACCTCACCAGCAAAATAGCAACACCGCAAAAAGGGAATCAGTACCTGCCTCCCTTCAATCCCCTCCAAGGAAATCTCCTGTGACAAACATAGTTGGATCAGTATCCCAGATAATAATTGACCATCTCACAAATATGGTAAAAAAAATATTTTCATAAAAAAGAAAAATAAATAGTTGAAACTCAATAAGCACCATGAAAGAATGACATGGCGTACGATTTTAAGTTGTTGATATAAGAAATTAGTCAACTTTTTCTTAGTACATACCTCCTCTTGTGTACTCGTTAATTTCTGCAAACTCACCTAATCTGCAATTGACACGATCGATTCTTGAAGTCACATGCCGCTTAGTAGTCTAAACAACAAAGTAAATAACATGAACTATTATAAGGTTGTTATTGTTTAATGGTGGCGATTTCAACCCACAACAACAACAACAACATACCCAATCCCGCCAAAGCGGGGTATGGGGGAGGTGAATGTAGGCATATCCTACCCCTACCTCCAAGATAAACCTAAAAGTAGAGAGACTGCTTCCAGGGGACCTCCGGCCAGTGTACGTGTGCATTATAGTGATGCTCAAGGAAAGAAAACAAAAACAAAGCAAAAGAAAACAAGCAACCAATAACATACAACCAAGGAAAATAAACAAACACCAAATAAGCGAAGAGCACAAGAACCGCACATAAACGGCCAAGAGAAAATGCAACCAAACAGGCATATAAGCAAACAAGAGACATCAAAACAAACACAACATGAGAGAGACACAAACGAAGACAAGATGGATCCCATAAAGAGATCACGGCTCAAACAAAACAAACAAACAGAGCAAACAATCCAAACAGCGAACGGCAAGAGCATGACAAGCAACACAGGGAGAGTAAACAAGCATACCGGCACATAAGAGACAACAAAAACCTAAGGTTAAGGCCAAAAGAGAAAAAAGGGGGCTCCTATCCGCCTGAAAGACGACTAGCCTAAGAGGGAACTATGTGGAGCTAAACCTAGGAGCAGAGCAAAAGGAGGCTCCTATGCGCTTAAAGGCAACTAGCTACAAGCCAGAAGGACCTAAAACACGCAAGGCACGGCTACTACGAAGGCCCTATACTCCTAGACGCAAAGCCTAAAGGAAAAGCAAAAAAAAGAAGGGGGGCTCCTAGGCGCTAGAAGGCAAACTAGACAAGGGACATAAGGCAAAGCTACTACGCAGCTCCTATGCTCCTAAACGTAAGACCTAATCTAAGGCCTACTACATCTACCCACTAATCCTAATTCTATCTCTCCACGCGTTCCTATCAGAGGTCATGTCCTCAGACAAGAGAAGCTCCTTCATGTCCTACTTAAGTCTATCTTCCCGTCTAAGTTTAGGTCTACCCCTCCTCCTCGAGCCTTCAACTAACATAGCTTCCACTCTCCTAACAGGGGAATTTTGTGGTCTCCTCTTGACAGGCCCAAACCATCTTAACCTTCCTTCCATCATCTTGTCGATTATAGAATCGACATCAAGTTCTGCTCTGAAAACTCCGTTGGGTATCACTTCCACCCTGTTTGCTTGAGATTTCGTGATCGGCCAGCACTCTGAGCCATACAGCATAGCTGGTCTAATCGCGACCCTATAAAATTTTCCCTTTAGTTTTAAGGGGATTCTCCTATCACACAAGACTCTTGAGGCCGCCCTCCATTTCATCCAGCCAACTCCAATACGGTGAGCAACATCTTCGACTATCCTTCCTAATCTTTGTATCGTCGACCCCAAATATCTAAAAGACTCCTTTGGTTGAAGGATCCGGTCTTCGATACGTATATCCACTTCTTGGTGGACTACCTCGTACCTATTGAAATCACATCTAAGGTATTCCGTCTTCTCTCTGCTTACCCGTAGGCCATTGTCTTCTAGAGCCTCCCTCCACTTCTTAATTATGTTGTTTAGCTCTTCCGCCGACTCTGCGATCAACACAATATCGTCTGAAAATATCATGCAGCAAGGGATGCTCTCTTTAATCCCCCGTGAAAGCTCATCCAGTATTAAGGTGAAAAGGTATGGGCTAATAGCTGAGCCCTGATGAAGGCCTACTTCTACCGGGAAAAACTATGTGTTCCCCATTGTGGTCTGTACACGGGCTTAACCCCCTCGCACATATCCTTTATGACTCTTGAGTATCTCCTTGGTGTTCCCTTATCTCTGAGGGTTCTCCACACCAACTCACCTGGGACACTGTTATAGGCCTTTTCCAGGTCTAAAAAAGCCATATGCAAGTCTCTTTGTCTTTCCCTATACTTCTCTATAAGGCTTCTGAGCAAGTGAATTGCCTTGGTCGTAGACCGTCTCGGCATAAAACCGAATTGGTTCTCTGACACCCTCGTCTCCCTTCTTAACCTTCTCTCGATAACTCTCTCCTAAAGCTTCATTATGTGGCTAAGAAGCTTGATACCCCTATAGTTGCTACACGCTTGCGTGTCGCCCTTGTTCTTGTAAATGGGAATGACTTCAACTCATTTACGTATAATGAGTCAACTTGGTTCTGTTTTATTCAATCGGGTCAAAGTCTCTTTTTAATGCATACAACCTCCTAAATTTATCTGGGAAGATCATATAAAACAAGAGAAAAAAGCGTTTATTAATGATATATTTGAATAAACAGGAACAATGGAACATATATGAACTAAAAAACAGATACATAACAGAAGACTTACAGTAAGTGACGAGTAAACATCATCAAGCTTTTTAGCTACAACATTCATCGCATCAGATAAACTTTGCTTTGTTGCAAACATCATATTAGGAAGTTTCCAACCCTTCACAAGAAAAAAATGAAGTTTAAGGTAACAAAGAGACTAAACTAATAGATTTGATTTAGTAACTACCTTCCACCAAACATAGCCATATCCTATTACAACAACGATGACGATAATCTTATATTTGTTGGTACCTGTATGAAACCAATTTCATTAGCATCGATGTTAATAATGTATATGTATTTCACTTGATAGAAACTAAATCTAAGCTTAAAAAAAGAACTACGTTTCATAATCTTTAAAGCAAACAGGAAAAAGAAACTATAAACTCAAATTATATATGTGTGTAAAATATCAAAGCTCTAACATAGTACCCGACTTAGTAGATGTCACAATAGTAACTTGCTGATTTGATGCTAGGAGTTGCAGCTCCTGCCTTAAGTTATTCACCTGTTAATAAATTAGAGCCCGTCAAAATAACATAATTATTTGTTAATCAAAATGTAGATCTCAAATGAAATAGCCTTGAATACATAAAATTAATCATGAAGATCCATATATTATAAAGTATGTGTTAGTACAAATATTATGATATTTAATCTATACGATCTCTTTATGTTTTGGTGATGAAAAACATGTGACTTGTAATGCGTAAAGTAAAGTGCGCAAGTTACTCGTAATCACAAATCATTAATGCATACATGCATTTACATCTCACGACGTCTCAAGTCTACATCAATACATCTCTCGACGTCTTATGTCTACATTAACACCGACATTTGTTTGCACCCGACGTAAATCACATAAGGTATGTACAAACAACATTAAACTTGTAGGATGATCAAAGAAATAAGTTTTTATCTTAAACATTATATTTATATAAATGTAACAAAACAATTTCTCAAAAACTAATTAAGCAATTTATTTTGAAATTATAAATAAAGATCGTATTATGTAGATAATATTTCAAAATTCAAATCATAGCCATTTCCCCCCCAAAATAAGTGTCACTTACACCAGACAAGTTTGACACAAAAAAAAAAGACACAAACCGAGACGTCTGTCGGAGGCGTTCCTTTAAAAGGGTCGGTGTGCCCTCTTAATACCGATGGCCCCCTAATATATATGGGACCGTCGTTTCCTGACAGGCTGTTTTTCAGCTCCTATAAATAGTGGGTCACCTCCAACTATTTTCATAACTTTTGCAGAGCTTTCTCTCAGTTCTCTCCTCACTAGATCTTTACAAAAATCTCTCTAATCTTAATTTAACTTGTTTAATCTTGTTTAAATGTGATCCAATCTTCTACTTTTTCCTTCTTCCCTCAAGTGCAAGAGAAGAACTTCGGTCATCTTCAAGATCCGAAGTTATGTAGTCTAGTTAGTCCATTTGTAACATTTGTTACATATAGATCGAGTCCATGTCTTCCAATCTTTTAGTTAGTGTGTATATCCAAAAGATGCGTAGATATATGGAGGGTTTATTGTGGGTTGTTAAGTATTTTAGGCCTTAAAATACATTGGTGAAGTGATATTATTGTTTCTAGCTAAGATTAGACTGCGATATTACTTTATGCAAAAATAATGTAACGACGCGGTTTATGTTATTAGGCCATAAAACACGTTGGCCATAAAACACGATGTTTGTTATGTTGGGCCATAAAACATAACGGGTTTGGTTGTACCCGAAGAAGGACTCGACATCTAGCTTAGTGTCGGAAAATAATATAAGCATTGGTATACGATTTTCTCCGCCGAAAGGGAGTTTGTTGATTAGTGAAGTAACTCTCTAGTTGGATACTCGAGGAGTGGAGTAGGGCGAAGAGGAGGTTCGTGACCGAACCACTATAAATCATCTTGTCGGTTTGCATTTTCTTTTACCTTTCTCTTTACTTATGTCTTTACATTTATCGATTTACTTTTACACTTGCATTGTGCTTTTGATTGTGTGAATTGTTGTGTTTGTCATGGTTGTGTAGCTCCTTGTAGTAAACATTGTGAGTGTGGATATATTGGGAGAATATGCGCTAGTTATTGTAAATCCATTATCGACACTTCTCATATTGCGTCAAACTTGATTGGTGATTTGATACAAATGATCTAGTCTGGATCTATAAAAAACAAATATAAAAAAACAATAGATCTAGAAACTATGGATCATATTGCGTCAAACAAATATTAGTAAAAACTTAAATTTACATTTATAAACTATGGATCTGTAAAAAAAACAATAGATCTAGATATAAAAACTATTAAGTAATAGTCAAGATCCATAAAGTAACTCAAAAAATACCTCAAAAAATACTCAAATATTTTCGGTGATAAGTGACGTCCGGTGGAAAGGAGGTGCATTGGTGCGTGGAAAGTGGTGATAACCAGTGGTGTGACGACAGCCGGTGGTGGTAGGTGACGTCCTCTGGTGATGGTAAATGACGTCCAGTGGTTGGGTAATGTTTGGTGAGGAGAGTGGTTTCATTTTATTTTTTTTGGTTATGTGTGTTTTTTATATAAGAATGGGAGGGTATATGTCTTAAACCGTGTTTTCAACTTTTCAACTTTGTTTATCCTAGCATTCAACATTGCCAAAGATAGTTATAGCATTCAAGATTCAACATTGCAATAGATAAATTCAATTTTCAACTTTCAAGAATTTGTCAAATTCTTTTTATAAAGAGTATAGATATAGATATACATATTTTACTCCGTATTTGCATTTGGTGAAAAGTAAGTCAACCATCTTAACTTTAAAAGTGACGTTTCCATTATTCCACAACCTCTCTCATGTCTCGTACATAATGTGTTACCAAGTATCGACATCACCATGACCGTATAGTTGACTTATCTATATTCTTTTACGTAACATATGAGGTGGGTTATTTTGCATACCAGTTTCTCCCTGCATACCAAGGGACAAATCTTGACCATCCATTTCATTAGATTAAAAAGACATGATTTAAGATTAAAAAAAACATGGAGGGACCAAAAATATAAATTTACTAAAACTCACACTACCACTCCCTCATTATTTGTAGTGTTGGCAAATCTTGCCCAAATTGCAATTAATTGATTTTTTTGACATTTTGTACGTATTTTTACGTTTCTTTACGTTTTTACGTTCTTATACGTTTTTATACGTTTTCGTCTGTTTTTTTACGTTTTCGGCCGTTTTTTACGTTTTCGTCCGTTTTTTAACGTTTTCGTCAGTTATTTTACGTTTTCGTCTGTTTTTTTACGTTTTCGTCTTTTTTACGTTTCCTCCGTTATTTTACGTTTTCGTCAGTTTTTTTACGTTTTCGTCCATTTTTTTAACGTTTTCGTCAGTTATTTCACGTTTTCGTCTTTTTATACGTTTCATCCGTTTTTTTACGTTTTCGTCAGTTTTTTACGTTTTCGTCAGTTTTTTTACGTTTCGTTCGTTTTTTTACGTTTTCGTCAGTTTTTTACGTTTTCGTCAGTTTTTTACGTGTTCGTCTAATTTTTTACATTTTCGTCCGTTTTTTTATGTTTTCGTCTGTTTTTTTTACGTTTTCGGCTGTTTTTTACGTTTTCGTCCATTTTTTTACATTTTCGTCCGTTTTTTAACGTTTTCGTCAGTTATTTTACGTTTTCGTCTGTTTTTTTACGTTTTCGTTCGTTTTTTTACGTTTTCGTCAGTTATTTTACGTTTTCGTCTGTTTTTTTACGTTTTCGTCTGTTTTTTTACGTTTCATCCGTTATTTTACGTCTTCGTCAGTTTTTTTACGTTTTCGTCCGTTTTTTTAACGTTTTCGTCAGTTATTTCACGTTTTCGTCTTTTTTTACGTTTCATCCGTTTTTTATGTTTTCGTCAGTTTTTTACGTTTTTGTCAGTTTTTTTACGTTTCGTCCGTTTTTTTACGTTTTCGTCAGTTTTTTACGTTTTCATCAGTTTTTTACGTGTTCGTCTAATTTTTTACATTTTCGTCCGTTTTTTTTATGTTTTCGTCTGTTTTTTTACGTTTTCGTTTGTTTTTTTACGTTTTCGTCCGTTTTTTAACGTTTTCGTCAGTTATTTTACGTTTTTGTCTTTTTTTTTCTTTTTTCATCTTTTTTTACGTTTCCTACGTTTTTGTCTGTTTTTTTACGTTTTTTTTACATTTTCTTACGTTTTCGCACGTTTTTTTACATTTTCATACGTTTTCGTCTGATTTCGCACGTTTTCGTCCGATTCCGCAAGTTTTCGTCCGTTTTCACACGTTTTCGCACGTTTTCGCACGCTTTCGTTCGCATTCGCGCATTTTCGTAGGCTTTCCCGCGTTTTCGTCAGCTTTCCCGTATTTTCGTCAGCTCTCTCGCGTTTTCATTAGCTCACGCGCGTTTTCCCCGCGTCTCGCCCCATTTTCGCCAACTCTCGCACGTTTATGCCAGCTCTCGCGCTTTTTCGCAAGCTCTCGCGCGTTTTCGTCAGCCTTTCCGAACGCTATCCCCGTTTTCCCGTACGCTTTCAGCCCATATTCCACGCTTTCGCCCTTTTTTTGCACGCTTCTCGTCTATTTTCGCACGATTTCTTACATTTTCGCATGATTCCGTCTGTTTTTGTACTTTTCGTCTGTTCTCGCACTTTTCACACGCTTTTCTTTTGTTATTCGCACGTTCTCGTCCGTTTTCATATGTTTTAGTCCGTTTTGGGTCGTTTCAGACTATCCATCCGTTTCATATGTTTCAGTCTGTTTTCTTACGTTTTCGTCGGTTTTTGTCCGTTTTCGCACATTTTTGTCTATTTTCGTCCGTTTTCGCACGTTTTTGTCCGTTTTCAGATGGTTTCTTCCGTTTCATACGTTATCTATCACTGATATTATGCCAAAAACCTTAAAACCCTAACCATTAAACCCTAACCACTAAACCCTATACCAAAAACCCTAAACCCATAACCACTAGGTATAATATCTCAAGTGGTATATACATAAACCTTAAAATCTATAACAAAAACTCTAAACACCTAACCACTAAACCATATACCAAAACCCTAAACCCCTAACTACTAGGTATAATATCACAAGTGATATATACATAAACTTTAAAATCTATACCAAAAACCCTAAACCTCTAAATACTAAACCTTATACTAAAAATCCTAAACCCTAACCACTAAGTATAATATCACAAATGATATATACATAAACTTTAAAATATATGCGAAAAACTCTAAACCCCTAACCACTAAACCTATACCAAAAACGCTAAACCACTAACTACTAGGTATAATATCACAAGTGATATATACATAAACTTTAAAATATATACCAAAAACCCTAGACCTTATACCAAAAACCCTAAACCTCTAACCACTAGGTATAATATCACAAGTGATATATACATAAACTTTAAAACCTATACCAAAAACCCTAAACCCCTAACCACCAAACCTTATACCAAAAACCCTAAACCGCTATACACTAAACTTTATACCAAAACCCTAAACCACTAACCGCTAAACCCTATACCAAAAAAACTAAACCCCCTCCCTAACCACTAAACACTATACCAAAAACCCTAAACCCCTAACTACTAAACCATATACCAAAAACCCTGAACCCCTAACCACTAGGTATAATATCACAAGTGATATATACATAAACTTTAAAATATATGCCAAAAACTCTAAACCCTTAACCACTAAACCTATAGCAAAAACCTTAAACCACTAACTACAAGGTATAATATCACAAATGATATATACAGAAACTTTAGAATATATACCAAAAACCCTAAACCCCTAACCACTAAACCGTACACTAAAAACCTTAAACCCCTAACCACTAGGTATATTATCACAAGTATTATATATATACATAAAGTTTAAAATCTATACCTAAACCCCTAACCACTAGGTATAATATCACAAGTGATATAAACATAAACTATAAAATCTATACCAAAAACCCTTAACCTCTAAACCATATACCAAAACTCTAAACCTCTAACCACTAAACCTTGTGTCAAAAACCTTCAACCCTCCTCCCTAACCACTAATCCTTATACCTAAACCCTAAACCCCTAACCACTAAACCCTATGCAAAAACCCTAAATCCATAAACACTAGGTATAATATCACAAGTGGTATATACATAAACTTTAAAATCTATACCAAATATCCTAAACCCCTAACCACTAAACCATATACCAAAAACCCTAAACCCATAATCACTAAACCTTATACCAAAAACCCCTAAACCCCAATCACTATGTATAATATCACAAGTGATATATATATAAACTTTAAAACCTATACTAAAAACCCTAAACCCCTAACCACTAAATTTTATACCCAAAACCTAAACCCTTAACCACTAAACCCTATACCATAAACCCTAAACACCTAACCACTAAACCATATACCAAAACCCTAAACCTCTAACCACTAAACCCTGTGCCAAAAACCTTCAACCCTCCTCCCTAACCACTAATCCTTATACCTAAACCCTAAACCCCTAACCACTAAACCCTATGCAAAAACCCTAAATCCATAAACACTAGGTATAATATCACAAGTGGTATATACATAAACTTTAAAATCTATACCAAAAACACTAAACCCCTGACGACTACCCTATACCAAAAACCTAAACCTCTAACCACTAGGTGTAATATCACAAGTGATATATATACATAAACTTTAAAATTTATACCCTAAACCTTAAACCCCTAACCACTAAACTATATACCAAAACCCCTAAAACCCTAACCACTAAAACCTATACCAATACCTTTATAAACTAAGATTCACTCGTAGCTTAACAATTATTACCCCTGACATTGTAGTATCACCGGTGATAAATAAATATATAATAAAATCTCATGTGATAAAGTAATATAATGTGACATTAGTTATGGTATTTCACATATAATTAATATCACATGTGATAAAGCAATATAATGTGACACTAATTGTGATTATTTTTGAAAATCTTAACATGTAATCAATGTTATTTATCACTTGTGATATTATACTGTTAGTAGGATTAAAAGGGTTAAAACATAGTTTTTATAGTGTTTTAATTTAATTTTCACAAATTATGTTTGATATATGGTTAGAATGGTAAAGATGTTTATTTTTATGTCAAACATGATCAATCATTTAATGTTTTACACAAATACTTATGCTCATTTCATGACATCATGTTGAGTGTTCGAACGTACAAATATGTTATATCACATGTGATACTTCAAGCGGGTTTGATGATAAAAAATAAAATTCTTCGATATTCATCAACTTCTATAAATAAACTATTTTGATTTGGAGGTCCAAAAATTATGTATGATAAATGGTTAGAAAGCTAAGGATATGTACTTTTAAATGCCAAAAATAATGAATCAGTTGGAGTTCCACACAAATATTTATACCCGTTTTATGAAAGTATGTGAAGTGTTCTAACTTACAAATTAGTGTAATATCACAAGTGATATATCAAACAAAATACTGCACGATAAAAAACAAAAAAACAAAAAAAAAGTTTGTCGAAAGTATATGAAAGTGCCTCTCTATTTAAAGATAATTAAATGTTCGTCACGATGGTGTAATTTATAAATCTTAACATTTTACGGTTTTTGCGGTATGTGATTTTAAAAATAAGGGTGAAAGTGTGCTTTAATTAAAAAACACAAAGGTAAGAAGGGGTGATGAATGTTTTTTAAGGTTTAATCTTATCCATTAAATAAAGTTAAATCTTAGATTAATCCTCACCATTAGATCAAACTCAAATGAATGGTGAAGATTTGTCCCTTGGTATGTGAGGAGAAACTGGTATGCAAATGAACTTTTCTCATATGGACAATTATACGGAGTAATTATTTTGAACGTTCACACCAAGAAAGCCAAATGGAACACAAGGATTTTGTTGGTTGACTCAATCCATATCGACTTTTCTTAATTAGGAAAAGTGAGACAAAAAAGTCAGCAATTTTGACTTTTCAAGTTGCCTAGCATTTCTCTACAACCTCTCCAATTCTTAAATCTTAATCAACATGTTGGTTTAAAAAAATTAGAAATTCTTATACCACTCCATTCCAAAATTTACAACTTTTCATTATTCTAGATTTATACTATTGTTTAATGATTATTTTTATTTAACCTAAATGCCCATAACATGATTTGTTTCAGATCGCATCATTTATATATATAAATATTGCAAATGAGAATCAGATTTTTTATTACAACACTTGCAAGAATCTCTTTAGAGCAAAACAATAAATAATTGAATTTTGTTAGAGTAAAACAATAAAGCAAGCGTGAATTATTATAAATGTTTTATAAATGTAAAGTATATAAATTTTTAGATAAAAAATCTAGCGTCTTTAATCACCACCGATAAGATATTTAAGTATTTTAAAACATTATGCATTGCATTTTCATATTATTATAACTTTCAAGCTTTTTTTTCTTCATAATTTTGTTATACATCGATCCAACTTTGAATACGAATTACTTGACAAATAAGACTTTTAAACTTTGAAGTATAAAATGATCATAGTAGGATCTCGATTTTAACGGCATCGAATCAATCTATCACTACACTCTAACCACTCCATATGGAAAATTTTCCAGCACAAACTTTTTCATTTTAATAAACCATGACATAGACACATCATATATACCATTTTGTATTCATGTGTTTGTTTAAAAGTTAAAACCATGACATAAGTCCACAACAAACTACCATACACAAGGCCAAGTGGTAGCAGTTGAGTTACTTACCATTGTCTTGATTCAAACTTTAAAAACCAAACCAAACCAATTTCCCCTCTCTTCAAATAAACCAACCCCCATATTCAACCAATCACTCAAACCCTAATTTCTTATTTTCCCTTCATCTTCAATCCCTAAATCAACTCATCAAATCTTCATTATTTCAAAACCCCACCTCAAATTCCACTCAGTTCATCTTCAATTTCAATACCCACTTTTCAGATTTTCTTTTCATGGCCTTGATTAAAAACCCCTAATTTGCACAGAATCACACAAAACCCTAAAAAATAGCAAAATTGGATCTCAATTTTTGGAGATCTGTTAATTTTAGCTATGGTAGCTGAGCCTTGGTTCCTAAAACCCAAAACCAAACATGAAACACCCAACAAAATTGGGATTTTATCTTTTGAAGTAGCTAATGTGATGTCAAAAACAGTTCATTTGTATAAATCTTTGACTAGTTCAGAGACCCACAAGTTAAAAAACGAAATTTTGAAATCTGTTGGTGTTAAGATGCTTGTTTCGTCAGACGAAATGTATTTGCTTGATCTCGCGGTATCGGAAAAGCTCGAGGATTTGAATTTTATAGCAGGGGTGGTGTCTAGGTTAGGGAAAAAGTGTAGTGTGCAGCAATTGGTAGGTTTTGAGCATGTTTATGGTGATATAGTTAGTGGTGTGATTGATGTTAGTGAATTGAGTTTTTTAGTTAAGGACATGGAGTCGATGGTGCGTAAAATGGAACGATATGTTAATAGTACTGCGAGTTTGTATAGCGAAATGGAGGTTTTGAGTGAGTTGGAAAATGCGAGGAATAAACTTCAGATGAGTCAGCATGAGGAGAGCCGGAAAGTTTTCGAGCAGAAGGTGGTTTGGCAGAAGGGAGATGTTAAGCATCTGAAGGATTTGTCGTTGTGGAATCAAAGTTGGGATAAGGTTGTGGAGATGCTGGCTAGGACTGTGTGTACGCTTTATGGTCGAATACGTGTGGTTTTTGGTGATAGTATTGCTAGAAGGGATATGTTTTTGAATAGTAGTGGTTCCGAGGCAAGTGTGAATTTTAATTCGTGTAGGAGTTTAGGTCTAGTTTCGAGTCAGGGTGATTTCAGAAGTGTGAAAAGTGGTTTTAGTAATTCTAGATTTGAGAAGAATGTGGTTAAGGTTAGGCCGAAGGTTGAATCGAGAAAAGGGGACGCGTCTTTGTTCAAAGCGGATGATATTAATTTTCCTTGCGGGTTGGGACCGGGGAGATTGTTTATGGAGTGTTTGAACATGAGTGGCACGGTTAGAATGGACGATTTTGATGATGACGTTTATGTGAAAAAATGTGATGATCGAAGTAGTCAGATTTCAGGTACTTGTAGTGTGTCAAGTAGCGTAAGGAGGGATGGTACTAATCATTCGAGTTTTCAGAGTCGGATTCCAATGGTGGGTGAACAAAGACGGTTTAAGAGTAACGTGACAAGTAGTTTCAAAACATCTCCGAAAAGTAGATTAATGGTACAGGCACCTCCAAACACGATTGGAGGTTCTGCGTTGGCGTTACATTATGCTAATGTTATAATTGTGATTGAGAAATTGCTTCAATACCCGCATTTAGTTGGTGAAGAAGCTAGAGATGATTTGTATCAGATGTTACCAACGAGTTTGCGATTGGCTTTGAAGATTAGTTTAAAGTCTTATGTGAAAGATTTGTCTATATATGATGCGCCTCTTGCACATGATTGGAAAGATAGGCTTGATGGGATACTTGCTTGGCTTGCGCCTTTAGCACACAACATGATTCGGTGGCAAAATGAGAGGAATTTTGAACAAACGCAAATTGTTTCAAGAACCAATGTACTTCTTCTGCAAACATTGTATTTTGCCGATAGAACAAAGACGGAGACAGCTATATGCGAGCTTCTTGTGGGGTTGAATTATATATGTCGATACGAGCATCAACAAAACGCCTTATTGGATTGTGCAAGTAGTTTTGACTTTGATGACTGTATGGAGTGGCAAACTCAGTACTAAGCTTTACTGAGGACAATTGGTGATGACAGTGAGTTTTTCTCATTCTCGGTATTGTTTCCAATATTGTTTGTTAAGATAGGTGATACGAGTAGTCCAACATGATGTGAATATCTATGTTTTTGGCTTTCTAGAGATTTATAATCATTGTTTGGATGAGTTGTTTTATGTACTTTGTTGTAAGGTATATGTCTTCGCCTTTGAAGTACATAATTTAACTTGATAAATAGTCTACCTTCTTTACATCTATAATGTATTTCAACGCCCCTCGGTTACTGCCACCATTTGCCTCTATTGCTGCTAATTTCCAGTGTTTTATAGCTGCAGTTAAATATTTGCATCCTTACTTTGATTGAAAACATGATGGATCGTCCCAGTTTCTAGATAAGTGTAGGTGTATTATGTGTATATCATTTTAGCTCTCAAGCTTTTGTGGCATATGGGAACATCAACCTTAAGAGTCCTAATAAGAGGCTGTGTATTCCACTATCCCTATCGTTATCTAATATATGGTAAATGAGATACAAGTTTCATGCCAGAGTTGTCTTTAGTAAAAGGGTATTGAAAATCATGTTTATATATAGAAGCTATTTGTCATGATTTGGTCAAATTGGACCTGAAACCAGTTCCAAACGTTAAGCTAGTAGGCAAGGGCTGGACCTGGTTGTCGTGGCTGCTGCTAATCATATTGCTGGATAATTTGGTTCGACAGTTGGTCGTGTATTTGCTCAATTTGTTTTCTGCATCATGATTCTTGATTATTTATATCGACTTGTGTTACACTCTATACCTGTCGTACTTATTTTGTTAGATTAGCTTAGAACATGCAATCATTAAATGTTTGCACTATATCATGCTGATACTTGAATTGTATCCTGTTACATTACAAAGGACATGTAATCATGGAAAGTGTGCATTATATCATTCTAATACTTGAATCTCCCCTAACATGCTATCCCTGCATCATTGATGTGCTCACTGGACCATATCTTGTTAATACTAGTTTAAAGAACCCCTTTCCAACTACTACTACTTAAACAAGCAACTGTACTACCCTGCACACCGATGCATACAACGACATGTGCGATTGTGGATAGGAGTTGTGGGGCTGGAAACCGTTTTGTGGGGTCTAGTGGATCAACTTCTAGCTGCTGGAAGGTTTTGTGGCAGTAGTGGTTTAGGTGAAAAGAAAAAGGTTAAAAAGTAGCTGAAGCAAGCTAACAGCTTTAGAACCTTTATTAAATCTAACTAAATCCTTGCTGAGTTTATCTGTGATCATCTCAAATTCCCATCTAATATCTTTCGGGCGGGTCCCGTTTATATGGTACGAAAAGAAATGAAGATGTTATCGTAAGAACTCAAGGTGGACCAAAAGGTTGAACTCTGAAGAATGGTCCCAATTGTATGTAAAATTGACCATTGGAAATTTGGAACCATCATGAATTATGAGATCATGCGTATGTCCCAGCTAACATTCAATATATGATCTTCTAAGCACAATATACAAGCCAAAGCATGTTGTTCGAGGTTTTGGATTTTCGATCAGGTACCTTGCGAATTCAACAAAGTTGGTTTGAACCTGGTCACGTTGTTTAAGGTAGGGGTGAACACGGTTTGTGTTGGTAGGTTTTTAGTCAAAACGGAAGATGTCGATTCAAATAGTTTCATATCTAACCGTAACCATGGAATTTATAAAAATAAATGCGACTAGTACGTGTACCCTAATTCTGTTGCTTTTCATTAACGTTATTACTGTCATTATTTTACTATTGGTATTTAAAGAAAAAGTAAAAAATTGATATCAAGATGAGTAAACATTTTGTGACTGAAATCATAGCAATCAATAGATCCACAGCTGTCAAACTTTTTGTGATGAAAAAACACAATGCATAAGTTTAGGGCCGAGCACAACAGATCACGGACAGAATGGAGCACAATGGTGCTTAAGATAATTTTAGTATAAGGTATAATTAATAAACGAGTGTAATTAACTAAATAGAGCACTGTCTTGTAATGTCAACAGAGAAAGATTTGATATCTCAAATCTTCCCCGCACAAAACGTATGCAAATAAAACCTCACTTAGTTATGCATAATATTCAAGAACAAAAATATTACGAAGGCTAGTCGGAGCGGTGTAATACTCACCACAAGAAGTACAACTCACCATGGTGAGTATTATGCTGAGTGTCATAAGTCACGCGCGAATGGGTGTGTATTCGGTGAGCCACTCATCGAATGTGAGTGGTAAAGAGTTGGGCTTCACATGTTTTTTTTGAACGGCTGATAATATATTGAAAAAAAGAGTAGCAAGGAGCTAGAAACTTAAAAATACACATGAATTACAAAAAATAAAAGCATAACGATGCAACCCGGGACTTTAACTGCGAGAGAAACTAAAAGGATGAAAAAACTTTTGAAACGGAGGCCGAACATTCGGTTTTCACTCCGCCAAAAGAAAACCCCCCGCCACGGAGGCCGAGCCACTGGTTTTACACTTTTTCCGAGTGGTTTTTGAAGAACACCCCCAAACAACCCCGAGAAAAGGCGAGACAAGAAAATAACAGCCTTCTGAAACAAAGCATTCAACCATTTGTACCAAACACGCGTCACTAGAGGGACTCAGCCAATCCGTCCATGGATAAAATCAAATTGCCTCTGTTAGGAGCCAGAAAAAAAAAAAGAACAACATAATCAAAAATGTCCCTTTTCCCTCAACGGTTGAGAGTTAAAAGGTAACACTATTTCGAATCTTCAAACCACCATAAACCAGGTAAAATGATGGAAAACCCTGTGTTTTTCTTTAGGAGCATGCCAAGAGGATAACCAATATTTAAACGCCTCAAAGGATAAAGCTTGGACAAAGGGGATTTCGCACCATCTATACACGAGCTTTCATAAATCAGAAGCAATAATGCATTCAAAGAAAATATGATTGGCAGATTCAACGTTAGCATTGCAAGAGGAACAAGAAATAGCCGGAATATCCATTCCACGCAAAGAGAGATTCAACCTGTGAGGAAGCCGATCCAATGACAATCTCCACATAAAAATATTAACCTTGCGGGGAATGATTTTGTCCCAAGAAGTAGAAGGAAGAGAAGGAAGAGTCTTTTGGTCAATAATATTACGAGCATCCTTTACCGTGAAAGTACCATTTGGGCAAAGATTCCAAACACATGTGTCTTCGCTAGCAACAATATTGAGTTGGCCAATCTTATTCAGCATGTCGCCGAAAAAAAGCAAGATTTCAAACACCATTATTGGTCCTAGACCAATTCCAGTGCCATTGACCATTAATGATACGGTCGATGATGAGACAATTTTTGTCTAGATCAAGTCGGTAAAGACGATTGTACCTGATAAAGAGAGGGCCCTCGCCAACCCATATATCTTTCCAACGAATACGAGTTCCACAACCAGCATTAAAACGAAAAGAATTATTCAAAATGATACCTTTCGAGTGAAGGAAGTTTGAGGATCCAACAATGTTAGCCCATGTACCCTTGAAACTGCAGCCATTATTATCAAAACCACCTTCATGACCATGAAAAGCTTTAACGACTTTAACCCATAGATCATTTGGAGAAGTGAATAACCTCCAACGCTATTTTTGGAGAAGAGCAAGGTTAAAAGCTTTAAGACTACCAATGTTTAAACCTCCATTATCATAAGAATTTAAGATAATAGGCCACTTGACCCATGCCATTTTCTTGCCATCTTGATTACCTCCCCAAAAGAAGTTAGACCGAATTCTTTCCAAATCATTAAGAACCGATTCAGGGGCTCTAAAAATTGAGAGATAATAGATGCCAGACTGCTAACACAACTTGATAAGGGTCCCCACGAGCCTCCTATAGAAAGATACTGGCTTTCCAAATTGAGAGTCTCGAGCGTAAACATCAATAACATCTTCACACTGAAATGGATTTCATGTTGGAGCCAATAGGAAGACCAAGATAATTAAAAGGGTTACCTGCAATACACCCCGCGTTACTATCCACATTATAAACCCCATCCTCGTTAACCCTAATATCGTAGATATTAGATTTGTGGATGTTAATCTTGAGCCCCGAAGCAAGATAGAAACAATGGAAACACGAATATGTTTTCCAGATCTCTAGTTTCCAACTAGTATAATTGATCACATCATCTACAAAAAAAGATGAAATATTGATATAGACGAGTTATTAAATTAATACCACGATCAGTACCATTACCCCAGCATCAGACGAAGGCATTAGTGAAGACCTTCAATGACAAAATGAAAAGAAAAGGGGATAGGGGATCTCCATGTCTAAGGCCCACATTGATAAAATTTCAGAAGTAGGGCTACCATTGACAACATAGAGGCACTTGAATGAAAGCAGGTTTTGATCCAAAAAAGAAGCCATTTAATCCAAAGTCCAGACTATCGAGAATATGACTCTAAGTAAATCAGCGAATAAGTCAAAACTTTTCAAAAATCCACTTAAAAATGAAAGCTATTTTTTTCTTTTTTGTCCATTCTATGATGTCACTGAAATGATAGGGCTGTCAATAATTTGACATCCAACTTTAAATGCCGAGTGCTCTTTACCAACAATCTTACAATCAATTTAAGATACCGTTTGCTAGAATCTGGCATGATCTTGTAGTGGATCCAATGAGATATAGACGAAATCAGTTGATGAGAGTAGGCTTGTTTACTTTAGGAATGTGGTGAAGAAGGAGAGTTAGCGCCATAGAGCATATCCCAGAGGCGAATAAGGAATTAATTAAAATCTGGCAGTCCATCTTAATGATGTCCCAATATTTTTTCACAAAAGCAAAGGAAAATCCGTCAGGACCAAGCTTTACTACTACCACAATCCCAAACGGCCTCCTTATTTCCGCATGAGTCATCATCTTTCAAGATAATCCGATCCCTGCTAGTAAGGGTTTAGATGAGGAAGTTAGAACGCAACTTGGAGTCCATGGCTTGGAATTTGACTTAGTAAAATTGAAAAATAACATCTTTGAATCAAACTAGGTAACCTGTATATCCAATTGCCTTCAACCATAATACCATTGATCATCTGATTTCGTCTTTTCTGATTGATTAACCCATTAAAGAATTTTGTGTTTTCATCCCCTTCAATATCCCATTTGATCTGAGCTTTTTGGATGAGATCCATCGAAGCGAACTTATCTATGATTTCGAGCTCATGAAAAAGATTAAGGCGATTCTCAGTGTCAGAAGTCGAGGCGGAGCCCTCATCGATTTTCTTTTCAATGGAGGATAATTCCTCAAGAGCTGCAGATTTTCTGTTTCTCTCCATAGTCTTCTTGTTGTTGTTCCATTGCCGAATCTTAGCTTTGAGAATACGGAACTTTTCATGACATTTGATAGGGAATCCAAATAATAAGTCAGCGAATACCCACATCGATTTATGAGATCGTCAACAACCATCTCTCAAACCATGAATTTACAATTTAACGGAGAGGGGCCAAAATCAATTTTTGTCAACATAAGGATATGAGAGGTTGTGATCCGACCATATTCTATCAAGAGCGTAATTACGAATGTCGAGCAAAATCAATCACATCTTCTAAATAATGAAACGTCGAGTTTACTGAGATTAGTACCTATGCTTTATTCCATCCAAGTAAAACTACCGCCTCCAATAGGGAGGTCAGCCAAACCTGTAGCATCAATGAAAGAGTTAAAATAATCAGCTTCAATGTTATTAAAAATAGAACCAACCCTTTCTTGCTCATTACTGACAGCGTTCATGTCTCCAAACATAATGTAGGAGCCATTATGATGATGCATGAAGTCTTGAAGTCTATTCCATAAGGCGAGCTTAGAAACATGTTGGAGGACCATACATAATTCACCAGAACAATCTACCACGACTGTTTTCTAATTCCCTTTGATAATAATGAAAGAATCATCGCACCAAATGGACTCATTTGAGAAAAAATTGGGGTCCCACATAGAGATGAGACCACCAGAACGACCTCGAGCCATACTGCAAACATAATCAAAATCAAAATTACCCCATATAGTTTTGAGCCTAAAAAGCTCAAGATGTGTCATTTTTTATTCTTGGACTCCTAGAAAATGCACATTGTGTTTAATGTAAAGATCTTTGATCCACAAGCGTTTTCTTCTTTTCCTCGTTCCACAACTGTTTATAGACAAAATATTCATTTATCCTACCATTTATCCCGATTCCATTGATCATTGATTTAGAGTTTCATTTACAACCTCTAACATCAAACCAAGTGTGTTCCCAACATCAATAATTTCTAAGCTCCGTAATAGAGAAAACACCTTTGATATCTTTCTTCCTAAATCTAGCAAATGATGTGGAGCATTTACTAGAGGGAGAGGAACTCTCTTTCATGAACTCGAAACCAGGGGGTCGACTTAAATCAGAAGATTCGGCCTTGCATTCAGGATTTGAATCTTTATTATTAGCTTCTTCCTTTGGTGGCTGTTGAGGGACTATCAAATGAATATCTTCTTCGTCTTGTTTATTTTCCTCGTTGTTATCTATTTTTTGTTTGGAGACTTGATTAACAATGTTGTTGAGATTGGTTTGAATGTATTCCAAATCGTCAACTGAATGTCACTATCAGACTCAGAATGAATATCACATCTTTAAAGTATTGTCATTCGATGAGATGATCCATGAAGTACATCATGATTTTGATACACCAAGAGCTAATTTCCTGAACGGTTGCCTCAAATAGCTCATTATTAATTTCAACTTGAACATTTTCAGAAATTAAGCCGTGAGATTTAGAAGAGATACAAACCCTACCCGAGCTCAAAGCACTCGAGTCTTCCTTTTCAAAGAAGAGAAATTTCCCAAAGCTGCATGCAATCTTTTAACCTGAGAGCCATCATGCCAAAGAGTAAGTCCACTAATTTCAATTCTAAAGAATACGTTCATCTACTGTAAAGTTGGATGAGGGTGCTCTTTTACCGAGTATAGCTTTTTAAGGCTTTCGTTTTCTTGAAATTTAGAGCAAGCTGAAGATGAGAGGAATTGAATCCAAATCCAATACCCACCAACATGATGGATGTTCAAGTCTGAAAAGCCTTCATTCCTACATATGGTGTACATGTTGCTCATGGAGTCAATATCTTTCAGTTTCACAAGGAGAATTGAGTCTGTATTAATCACATTAATGAGGTCTTGGTCATTGAAAGTGATGATGCGTTTTTGATTGGTGTGAGAGGGGTTGGTGTTTGGTTTCGGTTGCTCTGCTTTGGTTGCTGGAATAGTGTTTTTGGTGACATTAGTGGTCAATATAGGGAAGGCATTTTGAATGGAGGGGTTGTTGAAAGATTGAGTCGGGTTTGTTGTTTGAGGTTTAGGATTAGTGATAGGGTTCGAGCGTTGGTTAATGGCAGGGGGAATAAAAATGTGATAACTACCAATCCAAATGTTAGACAAGGTTTTCACGAATACATTAGCATCCTTAACGCCAATAAATCTGATAAAACCAAAACGTTTACCTCCTTTAGATAGTTTATTGGCAATGAACGCATCAACCAATCTGCCATAGGGGGCGCACACGGTCCAAAGTCCTTTCGATGTTAATGCCGGAGGCATGTTCGTCACGTAAAAGGAGGTAGAAACTTTCTTGATGTCATTTTGATAGGGATTTCTAATCGATTTTGTAGTTTTGTTCCGAGTAATCCAAGTCCACCCGTTGTGATCCGTAGATTTAAATTGTTTTCCCATGATTGGAAAAGGAAGGGTTAAATTTGGATTTCGGAATTAAGGTAGGGATTCGTTGATAGGATTCGGTGGTGGAAAAAAAATCCAAAGGGTTTAGGGTTACATGTTTTACATTATTAAAAAAAACTTTTTTTTGAAAACCTTTTTTTTACTTATAAATACACATTACTTCACCAATTTTTATAGACAACTTTTAAATACAATTATTCATTTTCTCACACAACATACAACTCGCTAAAATGTCATTCATTTTCACACACACACACACACACACACACACTATGGCTAACGAACCAAATGAGGCGCGAGATGCTATCATTAGGCGACTACGAAGCGAACAAGAAAAAGAGTACCAGTTGGTTAACAATTTGTTGGGTGAAATGAATCGTTATATGCTCCAGAAGCTAGACCGTGCTGAGGAGGAAACGAAGGGTGCGTTCGCTACCTCTCGACGAGCCGTTCAAAACCTTCAGTGTCCAAACTCTGCGTTTGAGCTCGGAATCGGATACCCGTATCTCAAACATCTTAGAGGCCGCTAGAGAAAAGTGCTTGCAAGCATAAATAAGAGAGAAGAACTCATCAATAATTATCGAGCAATCTAATAGCTTATGTTCTTGTAGCGTTTCGTAGTTTGTTATGTATTTTAATTTTGTTGTTATGTAATGTTTTTTAATTTATGAATAAATGTTTTTAATTTCGTACGTTTACGTTTACGTTAATATTTGCGTTTTTGGTTTATGAATGAAATTAATTAAATAAAAAAATGATGTGTAAGGTGAGTGGGGTGGGTAAGGTGATTTGTTATTAATGATATGTTTGGCGACACGTAGCAGTAGCAGTAAGCAGTAGCGGTAGCAGTAGCAGGAGCAGTAAGCAGGAGCAGTTAGCAGGAGTAGTAAGCATTAGCTGTTTGTTTTAAAAAAGTGTTTGGTAACGTAGCTGTAAGCTGTAATTAAAAAGTGTAAAATTACGAAAAAGGACATATAACCCAATTAATGAAATTATAAATTTTATATTTGATGACATAAATGTAATTTATAACAAATTGCTTGGAGCAGTTCTGAAATGCTTCTTCAAGAAGCATTTGAGATTGGAGCGGTTAAACAATATTCAAACGCTTGTTGAGGTGTTGCCAAACAGCTTTTCATCTAAAATGCTTACCGCTTGCCGTTTACCGCTCTAAACGCTCCAAAACGTTTGTTGCCAAACACAGCCTAAGTGTGTTTGGTGAGTGGTAAAGTTGGAGGGAGAAAACTGATGTGGCGGTGACTATGCAACCACTCCATGTAGCCTAAGACTATGTTTATTGGCAATCTCATCCAACCGGTTGTAGAGTAAAAAGACAAAAAAAATTCAATATTTTATATTAAAAGGACACAATAGAAGAAAGAGGTTTATACGATCGGTTCGTTTAGTGACCTCCAAATAGTTGATCCAACCTCGCCACATGTCATACTAGGAATGACCGATCAACTCACATGCATTTTCTTTCATTCTTTTCAATCAATAAGAATATAAAGAAAGGAGGAAGCTGAACAAGTGAGTTTTATCATCTAGATTCATGAACGCAGATCTAAAATGTTGTAGGTTTGTTTTTTCAAAATGGAGATGTTCCAAGTTTGTTTGTTTAAGAAGGAGACGCATGAGTAGAGATGAAGACCTAAATGACTAAATGTTTTCAATGTAAATGTATTCTTCAAGCCCAAACTAATATATTTTAACAAGCCCAACTAACATGATTAAGTTTTTAATCCAATACTACAACACTTAAATTAAATATTTTATTTAGAGTTGAAGTAATTAGAGTAAATATAATTATATATTTGGTTGGGTTGGGTTGTTGATAAATTGTAAAAAGGTTGAGATTGATTGTATGTATAGATTGTATATGTGGAGGAGTGAGAAAATAGTATTTTAATAAGAGATTGAGTTGGAGAAGGTTGAGAATAAACATAGTCTAATAGAAAAGAATGTAAACAAGACCGGGTGTGTAAAACCGAGCTTTAACTAGTTACTGCTGTGTTAGTTTATAACAGACATGGTCAGACGCTTTTTGAGATACTTAACCCAAAATTAGTCAGAAGAGTTGTGCATCAAAATTTAATAATCACAGGTCAAGTGCATCTCCAAGTGGATGAATGGTTTCTTGCAATCTTTGTATTCGATTGTTTTTGTTCAGTAACTCATATAACCTTATAAAACGCCATTTCTAATGACTTGTTAAGGGACAAAAGCAACAGAAGTGACAATTAGGAGAACTAGTCCAATAGGTCAAAAGTCGACGAAATCTACTCAAATACTTGCAAGTAATATTTATTTAGTGCAAATTTTGTCGATCATATTAGTTAATTACTAGGGTAGTCTGAGAGCTTGACGAAAAAGTTACGCGGGTCATGTTTGCTCACGCCTACCCATTTTGGCCTAAACTCATATCTTTCGTTCTTAATTAAATTAATGTTTTTTTATTATCGAACTTCGACTTTTATGTTTTCCCACCTAGGGATGAGCACGGTACCATTTTGGTACTGTATCGGCACCGTTTACGAGGTATCGTATTTTTTCCCGACCAAAATATGTAGTCCCGATCCCGAAACCGAGGGGTATATCGGTACCGGTACCAGTACCGGTTCCGGTACCGGGTAAACCGGTACCAAACCGAAACGAGTACCGTTTAGTATAGATAATAATCTCAAATTTGACTCTTTTACATGTTTTCTTTTTCTTTTGTGCTTGGTTACATAAGTACATGTATTAGTGAGTTAATCTTAGCTCAAAAGTATCTCTTTACTTCATAATACCCCTCATTATAACTTGATACCACTGTAAACATTTTTTTTTGAACAACAATTTTATTGAAACAAAACTAACAAGAAGCTAGCAATTACACAGTGACAAGATTCGGGTTTTTAACTCAATCGTACCAACTAAACGACGCATTACATCTATACTTACACCAATGAAAAGACATAGAAACTACATCATCAAAAAACAACGCCTGCGAAGGAGGTTTAGAATCAAAAATGAGCTTATTACGAAACGACCATAAGTGCCACCACATGACATAGAAAACACCTTCGAACATCTGTTTATGCATAGAAGAAATCCGCAGGTTCACAAGCCAATTATACCAATCTTCGTATGATTCGACCTCAACATAAGGAACATCCCACCAACGAGTGATCTTGCGAACAATTTGTCTAACCATGCAACAATAGAAGAACAAGTGTCTAGACGTCTCCACCCCATTATCACAAATAGCACACATAATGGAATCAATATCAATACCTCTGCGTGAAACATTAAACCTCGTTGGAAGAGAATCTGTCTTAACCTTCCAAGCATAAACATTCACCTTTATCGGCACATATTTTATATATAGTCACAGTTGCATTTTCATTTCTAATCACATCCATATCAGTCACAGCCACGAAATCTATATCTCAAAAAGGGCAATGTTAGTACATTGTACGTGAAAGATATATAACCCTTGGTTCCAGCTTTGAACAACTCCTCAGAGTACTTATACGGAACATCTTTCGATAAGTCCTAACAGTATATACTTAATACAGCCAACTTAATATAACATAAAATAATGAAGTGCTGCAAGAGTATAACATAACACAATACCCTATAGTCATGTGAATCTCTTGTAGTATTCTCATCATTTATGTATTTTGACCACACTTCTAATTCGATTATGTTTCTTATTTGCATTACTCTGATTGAAAATGATAATTATGTTATGCAATTTGTTTAACTGATGTTTTTCTTGACATGCTAAAGTTATTTCATGCAAAAATCTTGCTAATTTTCTTCTCTCACAACTAAGATTAGCACATGTTGATACTTTTATTATCTTTTCCTTTATTGAATTGACCTAAGACTTACCTTTTTCTACTTGTATCCTTAGGATATAAGCTATATACATTAATTTGCCTAAATTACTCAATTCCTGCAAACCTATTTATTTTCTCCATTCAACCATGACAGCTTATGTCAGAGTATCACTAGTTTAGTAAAAAAATATTTAGCCTTTTTGTATTCCGGTATTAAATTCGGGAATTCCCGTTTTAGTACCGTACCGTTTTTAGTTGTACCGAATTTTTTTTGAACGAATTTCAAGGTACATGTACCGTACCGGGTAAAGAGAACCGGTATCGCTATGGGTCGGTACCGGTACAGTTCCGGTACCGTACCGTTTTTTGGGTACCCATGCTCATCCCTATTTCCCACCTATTATAAACGCCCTTTAATCTGTGTTAGTTTCTTCGATTTTACCTTTACTAATAGCGTTATTTCATTTTCATACACAATTACACAAAGTGTTTTAGCCTTTTAGGGCCTTTCAAGCAACAGTAACAAATCTATTGGACTAAAGGCTAGCACTGAGCTTTGGGCCAATCTTTTTTGTGTTTAACAGACTGCTTTTAATAAATACTAGTACAAATCAACCAAAGAGTTGATAAAAATAGAGTATATTAAAAGGACTGCTTTGATATTGCATACGATCATAGGGGTGCTGATCGGTTCGGTTATCGGGTTGTTCCGTTATTTTGTTTAAATTCTTTTTTGTTAATTCGAAAACCGAACCGAACCGAAAACTAAAATTTATTTTGGGGTAAACCCGAAAACCGAATCGAATCGAACCGAACCAAACCGAAAACAAAAATTTTCTAAAAAATAATGACATAGATATTTAGAAAAAAAATTTATTTCAAGCATAAAAAGTGTTTTTTTATATTATGATAAAATTTTAATGGTATTTTTTTATACATGAATATATATATATATATATATATATATATATATATATATATATATATATATATATATATATATATATATATATAGAAATATATATATATAAATGGGAGACTTCTTTCAGAACCATTCTTATGCGAGAACTGACAGAACCAACAAAAAACATAACATCCAGCCTTTAAAAATAAAAAAATACATGAAAATCATAAGATCCACCTATGATCTTCAGTAACATCATGAACTCTTTCATCTTCTTTCACAAAAACCTACACACGGCCGCAATATTGTTGTTTTGCAACGCCTTATAAAACATATATCACACCTTCAAAGAAAAATTTTTTGTATTTCCAATTTCTTATCAAATTCTTTATAACAACTATGTTTTTTTTAAAAATATATGTTGTTTTTAAAACATATGTGCAAAAACACAATTATTGAAGGCGTGCATCCATGTTTTTGGTGGTTCTGTCAGTTCTCGCACTAAGAATGGTTCTGAAAAGAAAGTCTCAATATATATATATATATATATATATATATATATATATATATATATATATATATATATATATATAAATTCGGTTTTTTGTTCGGTTTTCGGTTCTGATTGTCAAACTCATATCCAACCCGAAAACCGAATTTGTAGTTCGGTTCGGTTCGGTTTTAGCAAATTCGGTTCAGTTCTTAGTTCGATTCGGTTGCTTTCGGTTCGGTCCGGTTTCGGTTTATTCGGTTATTTCGGTTTTTCTGCTCACCCATTAGTAGGAGTGGCAATTTCTGACCCGACACGAAACCCGACCTGAAACCGACACGAAAATTAATAGGTTCGGGTTGAGTCTAAATAGATTTTGGGTCGGTTTTGGGTCAAGCCGTCTAACCCGTTTATTAAACAGGTCAGGTTCGGGTTGGGAATAAATTAATCGGGTTGACCCCCCAACCCGTTTATTTTATTTTTCTTAAATTAAAAATTATATATATTTTATTATACGGGTTAAATGGGTCGACCCACATACCTATTTAATCAGTTTAACTCGTGTAATGTGTCAACTTTTGTATATAAAACGGGTTAAATGGGTCTACCCAAAACATGTTTAACCTATTTAACCCGTGTAACCTATTTAGCCCGCCAACCCAAGTATATATACGGGGTTAAATGGGTCAGGTTCAGGTCATGTTTAAACAGGTTAGGGTTGACATAGCTGACCCGATTATCTAAATGGGTCAGGTTCGGGTTGGGGTTTTTTGACCCGCCAACCTGTTAACCCGAACACGCTAACCCGAACCCGACCTGAATTGCCACCCCTACCCATTAGTCCAACATAAATATATGTTGGAATTTGTTGGAATGTGTTGAGCATGGCTAACCTCCTTGATTGCACGCTAATGCTTCAAGAAGACATGTGGATAATATGTTAGATTATATGTCACGGTAGGGCTGAGCAGATGGAAGACTGGATCGAACCGAGAAATCGGATTGAATCGGACATAACATATATTGATCCGGTCCTCGGTCTACTCTTTTCCTCATTTTCGGTTCAGTCTGGTCTTACGCATAACCGACTATATTGCCCTTTTAGACTGCACCGACCATTTCTGTCCGAACATTTGGACCAAATCGGTTTTCAGTCCGATTCGATTTTAGAACCGTGCTCAGCCGTACGGTCACGGATGAACATAGTTTTGTGGTGTGAAATATTAATATTATGACTAGCATAAGAAGATATGATGAAAAGGGCATAAAATATTTTTTGCTTTCACATATTTAGCTTGAATTGAAAAGAAAAAAAAAGTGGTTATCAAAAGTTTTGAGCATGAAGAACACACATTACACATAGGCTTTTAAAGTACATGTTGCTGACTAAGTAGTTATGAATTTTTTTATTTTATTTAACATAAGTAGTTATGAAATTGTTAAATATTGTTTTGCACATTATTTAAAAAGATTTTGCTAACCTCAGAGGTGTTTTTTTAAGCATATCTTAATTGAAGAACATTTCAAAATATGAACCCATTTATATCAATATATACCTTATTAAAACATTTGACTTAATTAAATGTATTAAAATCATATATTCATAGAATGATGAGTTTGATTTTAAAAACATGTTTAACTAAAGAATGCTAAAACTATGGGCATTCACAATGTTAGACCTCTATAAATGTTTATAATTCATCAAAGTCATTAATTTTTAAACCTTTTTATTGTATAAGCCTATTTACACTATACATAAACTCTTTAAAGCTTTATAAACATCATATAGATTTCAAATGCATTAAATTGTGAAGAGGTTCAAGATACTAGATTTTTTCATGCCAAGTAAGCATGAAATAGGCTTTCACTATGATTTGTAAAAATATAAACGTTTTCGTCATACTATAAACATATTTAAAAATCACATAGTAAATGCTCTAAATTATTTAAATAGTTGGAAAAATAAAAAGAGTGAAATTATGGGAAAACAATACAGTATAAAATATTCTTTTATTCTCTTAGATTTAACAACGTTTTGTCTTGGAGAACCATTACGATTTGCCGTAAATGGGAAGAGGAATCTAAAGATTTGTAAGATTTGGAATAAAATTTAGTGTATGAGGCATATTTGATTGTCCTTTTGAAAACCTTATTTGAATACATGTAACATAATTAAAATTCTTATTTAGTCATGTCTAATCACAAGATATCACATTGTCCTCAAGTCCATTCATTTAGATCATGAATCGCAAACGTATTTTATATCTAATCAAATTCCAAATGTGAATGATTGATGGTTCATATTTCTTCTACTTAATTGGCTATCTTGGCAACTTGAATTAAAGATACCACAATTTCCTTTTCTTTGTGATTTCCTCATAATCATAAGAGGAAATCAAAATTAGATAAACACGTACAAAAATTAAATAATAATGTCTCTTACAAAAATTCCAGAATCAAAATTAGATAAACATAAAATTTTGCTATATTTTTGAATTTTCTGTACAACTATATACTTCATATGTCCTTAAATAAGTGGCGACTTACTAAAAATATATCAACACGTAAAACGTTTTAGTGTTAACCAATCGAATGTCGTCGTTATATTGAAAAAAATGCTACGAGTTGTCGTAATTTGAAAGCAAACATTCATTTCAATACAAACCAAAATAATAAGTGAACACTTATTTAAATACATAACAAGTAATTATTTAAACATACTTTACCAGATATATTAAATTTTAACAAAACCAAGCACGAGTAGGGATGTAAATGGATCGGGTGGAGGTATATCTACATCCGTATATAGTCACTAATTAACTATTTTACTTCGAATGATATACTTCCTCCGTCTTATTTTTATTGTTCACGTTTCTTTTTTAAATGTCTTAATTTAATTGTCAACTACTAAAAATAGATAGGAAAGTTTGATCAAGTTTATTATATTACTCTTGTTTGAAATTATTATTACAACATTAAAGAAGACTTTAATTAATAAATGCCCTTTTCTTAAACTGTGTGTTTTTTATCGGAGGTCAATAATTTTGGAATGGAGAGAGTATTCATTATTAAGTTGTTATTATTTATGTTTTTATGTTACAGATTATTTAAACAAATGGTCATACTAAATTATAACTTTTACACTTTTAGTATATATATAAATAATTATGGGAGATTTCAATGAGGTTCGTTATAAAAACGAAAGGTTTGGATCGATCTTTCAGGAGCAAGGGGTGAATGCTTTCAACTCTTTTATTTCTAAGGCGAGTTTAGAAGAGGTTCCCTTGGGAGGGTGTTCTTATACTTGGTGTCACAGATCCGCATCCAAGATGAGTAAACTGGATAGATTTCTTTTGTCGGAAAGTCTAGTTAGAGAATGTTCTACGTTTTCTGCTATTTCCTTGAAAAGGTATCTTTCGGATCATCGACCTATTTTATTACGTGACTCAGTGCATGATTATGGGCCTACTCCATTCCGGTTTTTTCACTATTGGCTAGAAGTGGATGGATTCGAAGCTTTTGTTAAACAGGTGTGGCAGGAATTGCAAGTGGACACGCCTTATGCTATGATTAATTTTATGAACAAACTGAAGCATCTTAAGAACAAGATTCGTGAATGGAATGGTATGCGAAATAGCTTTAAAAGCAGGAAAAAAGACTTGAAAAACGAGTTAGCTGTTTTGGATGAGACGATCGACAAAGGAGATGCTTCTGATGTCTTGTTATGCAAACGTGTGGAGATCATCAAAGCAATTCAAGACATGGATAATGTAAAATCTTCGGAGACAATTCAGAAAGCTAAAATCACATGGACGATTGAAGGAGATGAGAACACTAAATATTTCCATGGTGTTATAAATAAAAAAAGATCCCAAAACGCCATTCGTGGTGTGTTGTTGGATGGAAAGTGGGTGGATACTCCTATCATGGTTAAAAATGAATTTTTCAATCATTTTAAGAATCGTTTCGAGAAACCAAAGAATGTAAGGCCTACTTTTAATATGATGTTTCCCCGCAAATTGAGTTCGATTCAACAATTGGACTTGGAAGCTGATGTTACCACGGATGAGATTAAAAAAGCGGTTTGGGATTGTGGTATTGACAAATCACCGGGACCGGATGGATTTACTTTTGGTTTTTATAGACAGTTTTGGAATCTAGTTGAACAAGATGTGGTGCTTGCGGTGAAAGAGTTCTTTCGGATGGGTCATATTCCTAAGGGAGCTAATTCGTCTTTTATAGCTTTGATACCGAAAATAAAGGAAGCAAATATGGTGAAAGATTTTCGTCCAATTAGCCTCATTGGAAGCTTATATAAAATCATTGCTAAATTACTGTCTAATAGGTTGGTTATGGTGTTAGGAGATATTGTTAGTGATGTGCAAACGGCTTTCGTTAAAGATAGACAAATTCTCGACGGTCCTTTCATTCTTAATGAGCTTATTCAATGGTGTAAAGTGAAAAAAAAGCATTCGTTTTTGTTTAAGATTGATTTTGAGAAGGCTTATGATTCCGTTCGATGGGATTATCTTGATGATATTCTAAAAAAATTTGGGTTCGGGGAGAAGTGGCGTGGGTGGATTCAAGAGTGTCTTCATTCGTCATGGGGATCGGTTATAGTAAATGGAAGCCCAACGGAGGAATTTCGATTCTTTAAAGGCCTTAAACAAGGTGATCCCCTTTCTCCGTTTATTTTTATTCTGGTTATGGAGAGTCTCCATATTGCGTTTGCTAGAGTGGTAGATGCGGGAATGTTTAAAGGTATTGGTCTTTCTCCTTCGGTTCATTTATCGCACATGTTTTACGCGGATGATGCGGTGTTTATGGGTCAATGGAGTACTAAAAATATAGAGACGATAATTTATGTGTTGAAATGCTTTCAACAAGCGTCAGGGCTGCATATTAATCTTACCAAAAGTAAGTTAATGGGGATCGGGGTGGGCGAGGATATTGTCATTCAAGCAGCGAACAAAATTGGTTGTGGGGTACTTAAGATCCCTTTCATGTATCTTGGTTCGATTGTGGGAGCCAATATGCTTCGTATCAGATCGTGGGAAGAGGTCGTGAGTAAAATGGAAGCAAGGTTGTCGAAGTGGAAGATGAAAACTTTGTCGATAGGTGGTAGATTAACTCTCCTAAAGTCTGTTTTAGGATCTATGCCGATTTACCATATGTCGATTTTTAAGGTGCCTATGAAAATTCTTCATCGCATGGAGTCTATTAGGTGTCACTTCTTTAACGGTATTGAGCGAAATAGTAAAAAGGCGGTTTGGGTTAAGTGGAACAAAGTGTTGGCTGCTAAAGAGAGGGGTGGGCTTGGTGTGTCGAGTTTATACGCTTTAAATAGGGCTTTATTGTTTAAATGGGTGTGGCGATTTTCTACTCAAAAAGACTCTCTATGGGCTAGAGTTATTCAAGCCATTCATGGTATAGACGGGAAAGTGGAAGGTAGAGTGAAATTTGGGTACAAATCGATCTGGAGTACGTTGGTTCAGGAAATGGAGATGTTAAAGCAGAAAGGTATTGATTTGTTTAATTACATGCAAAAGAAGTTGGGTAATGGAGTGGACTCTCTGTTTTGGGAAGAAATATGGCGAGGAGATATGAAGTTGAATCATAAATTTCCAAGGTTATACGCGCTTGAGATGGATAAGAAGATTAGTGTTGCTGCTAAATGTGCTCAGGAAAACTTCGTTATCTCTTTTCGCAGGGTCCCTAGAAGTGGGGTGGAGAGTTCTCAGTTGAATGATTTGATTTCGTTTATGAATGGTGTGGTTATTGGTGTTGTGCCCGATAGATGGTTTTGGTCTTTAAATGGGATGGGGGAGTATTCGGTTTCGTCTGTAAGGAAGGTTATAGATGAGAGGTGTCTTCCGGGGATGTCTAATCAAACTCGTTGGAGTAAAGAGGTCCCTATCAAGATAAATGTGCATGCATGGAAGGTGAGTTTAGACTGTTTGCCGACTCGTCTCAATATTTCTCGGAGAGGGATTGATATCCCTTCTATCATATGCCCTAATTGTGATAGTGTTGGGCGAATCAGCCAACCATCTTTTTTTTGGATGTCATCTTGCTAAAGCTGTGTTTCGAAGAATCTGTAGATGGTGGAATGTGGATTTTTTGGATGTGAATTCGTTCGATGAATGGACGTCTTGGATGGATAATATTAGGATGCATAGTAAGCTTAAAAGGGTGTTGCAAGGTGTGTGCTTCGGGTCGTGGTGGCTCATTTGGTCTTTCCGTAACAAATGCGTGTTTGGTGTGGTTCCTCCTTCGAAGGCGTCTATTTTTGATGATGTAGTGCTTAATTCATATTATTGGTGTCGGTTTAGATGTAAGGCTTCCTTTAGTTGGGTAGATTGGTTAAAAAACCCGTATCTTATGTCTTTGTAATTGTCTAGCTCCGTGCTAGTCTTTTATCAATATATCGCCGTTCAAAAAAAATCTATTTTTGGTGATAAATGGATCATCCGGATAACAAACCGTCATCAATATTCGATCCACTAAACATCCATATCCGCTATTAATTAATGGATGAATCGGGTGGATATCCGATGAATCGGATGTCCGCCACCATCCCTATGCAAGAGCACACATGCATTAAGGAACGGAACTTGAACGTTTTCTATAGAAAGACAACTTGAAAACTATTTATTTTAAGAGGGATGATATACACTACAATGAATTTTTTGTATAAAAAATGACTAAAATCATATATAAAAAGTTATAAAATATAAATAAGGTCGAAAATTTTGGAGGAGCCACAACCCTCCTCGGTCCCTTCTAAGTTCCGTCTCGCATCTATAGAAGTTCAAATGGTATTGTATCGTTATATGGTAATTTGCACGCATGCATCTATAGAAGTTCAAATGGTATTATGATAAATTACCTAAGGCGTCAAAATGAAAACATTGAACATAAAAGCCATCTGTGCAATCAACTGCCATTGAAAATGACATAAGATGTGAGTATACAATGTTTAAGTAAAACCTTAAAATTAATAATTGGGAACCAACAAGGAAATTGGGTCCCTATTGCCATTTTACATTGAAACACATGGAGTCATAGAGATGTCCCTATACTTGACCAAATTCACTTCTCTTTCCTTTCATCATGTTATATCAAACACATCATGTTATCAATGGTGTAAAGTGAAAAAAAAGCATTCGTTTTTGTTTAAGATTGATTTTGAGAAGGCTTACGATTTCGTTCGATGGGATTATCTTGATGATATTCTAAAAAATTTTGGGTTCGAGGAGAAGTGGCGTGGGTGGATTCAAGAGTGTCTTCATTCGTCATGGGGATCGGTTATAGTGAATGGAAGCCCAACGGAGGAATTTCGATTCTTTAAAGGCCTTAAACAAGGTGATCCCCTTTCTCCGTTTATTTTTATTCTGGTTATGGAGAGTCTCCATATTACGTTTGCTAGAGTGGTAGATGCGGGAATGTTTAAAGATATTGGTCTTTCTCCTTCGGTTCATTTATCGCACATGTTTTACGCGGATGATGCGGTGTTTATGGGTCAATGGAGTACTAAA
>BQNB010014922.1:0-22571 GCA_026074375.1 Tanacetum coccineum | reverse complement strand
ACTTTGACCTTTTGACTTGTATTTCCCAACAAAACCACTTGAAAGAAGATTTCTCTCCTTTGCTGAGGATAAGTGCACTGAAGCGTACACTCTCCTTTATCATTAAGGTCCAGGTTGTAATATGAAGGTAATTTTTTAGTGCACAAAGGTCATACAATCAGCACATAAACCAAATGATATAAGCATGCGTAAACAAGGCAATTCATCGGTTTTGCATATCTAACCATTTAACACTTTAATTATATGTATTAAACAATAGGTAAGGCTAATTATCCATGATTAACATGCATGTGTTCATCATGGGAGTCAATTAAACAAGTAATTTAATCATAAAAAGCCAAATAACGACGAATTTGGAGCACGCAAAAATAAATTGTTATGCACAAGTAAAACACCGCAACCTAGGGTTTTCTTTTACTGTTTTAAAACCTCTTAGGGTCGACTATAAACAAGAAAAAATCGCCATAAGGGTTTATTAAAAATCCAACAAAGAAAACACATATAGCAAGTGTTTTTAGGTCAATTTTTACGTCTTTTACGTAATCTAGATACCATACAATGGCTCATGATACCATTGTTGAAATTTGAAAATTAATATACCAATTAATACATGAGTGTTGTAGCGGAAAATGTCCCATAGAGATCACATATGGTGTACATAGATTAACAACATTTAGTGAATGATTAGTGCTCAAGAACACCTTTTGTTCTTACCAATTACCCATGAAACAATGTAGAGATACTAAAGAAAGTATCCTCTATAGTGTATTATACTTTTAATTTTAAAGCCCAGGATTACCATCCCAATGCATTTGCATTAAATGCATTTAAGGCCACAGCCCCCCGACCCGGCTTATCCTGGGTTAAATTCCCATACACGTATCATTCATACCTTTCATACACGTATCATTCACACATGTTCAAAAACACACCCCCCCTCAAATCTCTCACCCAAATTAGTTTCCAGATTCATCCATACTATTCCTATTCTAAAACACACACACACACATCGCCCCCTTTTTGTTATTGGTGGTTTCTCGTCGAAGAAAAAAACACACACAAATCAGGTATGCTATTTTTATATATTCAATCTTTGTGGCTGTTTTTTTATTTTTTTGTTATTGATTTTGGCAGATTAGATATTCTACTTAAGATGAGGCAGATGCGGCGGTGATTTATTTAGGGTTCTTACAGATTGGGTTTTTGGTAAGTTTTTTTGTTTCTTTTTATTCAAACTTTTTATTTTTTTATTCAAATTATGATACATGAACAAACCATCAGATTGTTTATTTGGAATTTGGGAATATGAGTTTTTGTTATTTTGCTATAAAGATTTGAACAATTGTAGATTTTTTAAGGTTTTTTGTATTTGTGGAATTTAAGAAAAAAGGATTTGTTTATTTGTAATTGAAGATTGGATTTTTATATGTGTTGGATGTTATAAATGTAGTGTTTGTTTAACCAGTTATGTTGTTGGTTTTTTGCAACGTGTTGGGAATAGGTAATTACAAGGGTGTTGGTCATAGCTTATCAGCACAAATGAGCCCATTTTAGGGGCTATTTGTTTCGGTTTATATAGTAGACTTATGGCTTAATTGAGTTTAGGCTTATGCTTTATAAGCTTACTTTTTTGGCTTATTTTGAAACCTTTCGGCTTATATAAATTCATTATGTCATAATCAACTTATATAGGCCAAGAAGTTTCAAAATCAGCCACAAAAAGTGGACTTATGAAACATAAGGCAAAAACCAAATAAGCCGTAAGCCGGCTATATGAGCCAAAACAAACTCCCCCTAAACTGTTTAGATAAGTTTGGGACACGAGGTTATCCTTCATCACCATAAACACATAAGCTACTTATTCAACATAAGTTAACCTAACAAGATAAGCTTACACAAACAGCTTCTAAGTGCGTATATGGTTATTGAATTATTAGACTGTCCTACTCAGGTGTGTAATATGATATAATACTTCCGATGCATTTACTTATTAATAGGTTGATTTGGGTTGTGTTTGTATTTGAAAATGGTAAAAAAATCATAAGAGAGCATGTTAAAAATCAGCTAAAGTCTTTTGAATGCATAAGATTTAAACTTCAAAGTATATTGTTTTAGATTTTTAACCAACGATAAGGTATTATTATCGGCTGCTCATGAATCTGTGCACAGACCATGGTCGGTTAGTTCTTTATTGGCCCACGTTGTTGCAAGGCCGGGTATAACTTGATTGTGGGTATCAGATAACTTTTTGTGTCGTGTATTTATGTTAAAATTGACATCAACCGCTTATTCAAACCGCTTAGTTCAGAAAAAAGTTGAAAATCGTTATTCGAAGCAACTAATTTTAAAAAACTTATTTGAGGTTCTTGGAAAGGATTATTTCTTCGTCATTTGAGAGAATGGTATTATCACATTTTTTAGGGAAGTTCTTTGCTTCTACTTTTCAGTCATTCACGGAGGTTTATTTTTGTGTATTAACAAGTAGTTAGAGTGGTACAACAAATCTGATATTAACGTTTTTTTTCTGCTTGCAGGTAAGAAGGTGTCCCGAAAACTAACGGTTTAGCTACCGTTCCAATTATGCATTCCCCTCCTCGACTTGGATTGTGACGAACAAGGCACATTAAGGTAACCCATTTACATTTGTTTTCTTTAAAATATTATAGGATTATGTTGCAAGAATACAATACTTTATCTACTCATTTTTAAAGCAATTTCAATCATTTTCATTATTAGCGTTTTCCTTCTGCTATACATTTTTTTCATAATATTTCTTATATCTTGATTTTTTTTGTTAGATGATCAGTTTCCACGGTGTAAAGGGAGTGTTGTGAGGGACCATTAAGAACACCGCCACCTAAAGCCGCAGACGCAATGCAGAAAGCAGAGGTATTCTTTTTGGTTCCCCTGTTTAATGTGTCAATTTCAATTAAAGATTAGTTTTGGCAAGATATTGGAGCTATATCCTGAGTAATAGTTTGAGCAATGGATTATGAAAAGGATCTCAGGTTTGATCATCTAGCGTATAAATCTCTTATGTTGAAATCTTTATAGGGATCTAATTACTGAAACTGTTGGTAGCTGTGACAATTGGGACAAAAAGAGGGGAGCGATTCAGTAGGATAAAGGAGCAAAGTTAAGGGGACGACGAAAATGCAGGTAACCTATAAATATTATTAGTTTTATAGTTATTCAAGTAGTTTTGCGTGTTCAGATCTTCGTACATGTGATGTATTGTATGATCGGTTTCTTATAGTATCTGGACTATCCAAAAGCTCCAAAACGGCTCGAGATGCTGAACGAACCCGTAATAAGATCCGTTTTAAGTGATAGAAATGGGGGAAAATAAGATTAAGGATGACGCTTCTTACAAAGAAGAACTTCTTGATTACGAGGAGGGAGATGAAAAGGCTCCTTATTCAGCTGCCGTATAAGCTAACAGCAATTCTGTAAAAAGGTATGTTTTTTTATTTATTAATTCTTTATGTAGCAAAAATTGTACTATCAGTTTGAATTGCAGGTGAATTACACCATGTATAAACAAGGACTTCCCATAGTTGACTTTACATCTAATGTGTATGTTAGTTTTAGTCATTAGTGCAGGGACTTTTTGGCATTAGATATGCGTGTGTTATTTTAGGCATTAAATGTATTATGACACCTGAAATTAGTGCACACGTACTTTTAGTGCAACGCATTTTTGCTCATTAGCCAGACTCATAATTGCGATTCCAACTGAAACTACTGACTATCTATGTATGGCTTGACACACCTTATGTTCTTTCCTTAGTAGATACTGTTTCGAGTCTTTATTAGATACTGTTTAAGTCATCAAAAACTTTAAATTGTACATAATCATGTTTAGATATGGAACTTGGTCCAATGAAATAACTAGAAGTGGAACAAAGGATAAGCTTCAAGGTCTGCTAATACAAACTAGACAATAAGGAAAAGAAGCAAAGAGCTTTGTGTTTCTGTTGCTGTAAGTTGCACAATTAGAATCTCACGTATTGAACATGTACTATAATTTGCAGATTTCCCTGCGCCAACTCCTCGTCGTTCAACGTACCAGGTTGCATCATTACTACTCGATGCTAAAATTGAATGCATAGCATATTTCATTGCACCAACTACCAGCTCATGTGCGCTCAACGTTAGTTAGCTTATTAGACTTTCTTAACTCTTTTTAAGTGATATGCTTTTGTTTTGATATGATGTGGTTTGCATATTACTAACAGATGTGAACATCACAGATAATGGCGAAAGAAAATAGGTAACCATCAGCATACTAATGTTGCACAATGACTACAAAATGCCCACTTCAGAAACAAGTTTGAAGATGGCCTAATGATCAAACTATCTTGGTGACATCATTGAAGCGAATGGCAACTGCCTTTGATAAGGTATCAACTGGATGAATTTAATCAACGTCTTTAACTTTTGATTTACCGTTATCCGTTTATCTAAACTCGATATTTTACATAGCATAATTGGATCTTATCTACCACAGTGTTCAGTCTATAATTCAGAACCTATTCAAATTAGTTTTGTGCCCAACATGATAGAAATACAAGGTGTTATTACTCGACCGACTTGGCATGATGATTTCGTTACAATAATTAATGTTCTTTCAGAATATACATAAAGGTTTCACATGTTTTATGATTCGCTACCCTGTGCACCGGACGAGACCTAGATATAGTTGCCTACATGAGTACCCCGTTATTAAGTTTGTTAGAACCTAGGATTTAACTTCTTTGTAATGTTGTTTCATTCACTTTGCTGGATTGTAAGAATCGTGTGGTTTAACTTATAGTATATAATTGAATGAGCCTTATTTAATGGTTATAAAGAGTTGTCAATCAAATCGAGTATTAATTGTTCATTTAGCTATGTGGTATCTGTGTTCAACTGAGTTTTTACAATGAAATCTGTTTAGAAACTTTCCAAAAGAATTTTTGCTTTTCACAAGGTTTTGGACTTATGGCTGACCTGCTGATGTGCACCTGCTAGCTTGAAATAAGGTTGACCATTGACATTTCTTAGGCTTATTCTTTCCCTTTTTTTACAATCAAAGGTTCTAGAAAAGACCAAGACTTATATAGATGTACTGAAGCAGCTATTCAGTCAACTTTCAAAAATTGTTCGTGAAAGCCCTGTGCAATACTACAGGTTTTATGCATTGGCCAATTCTCCATCTATTTGATTTTATTTCTCTCCATCCTAGCTTTTGGGTTGAAAAAACTAAATAGTGATCAAATGAAAAAATTTAGAGGTGGAAAATCATAATTTTCTTTTTCATCTATAGGGTCAAATGGATTTGATTTTAGGGGAAAATTTTAGTTTCTAATCATACCTTAATTTTTTTTAGGTTTCGTGTTTTGGTTTACGGTATTTTTCTACAAAATTATTTGGTGTTAATTTTGTGTCGTGTGTCGGTTGACTTTTGGGTTGAGAGGTCATATAATGATTAAAGGGAATGGTTTGTTTTTTTCCAATACTTGGATTTGCATCAATTGTTGCTTTTTTTAGAGATTTATTGAATGTAACATATAAAAATGAGATAAATTTAAGTTTTGTGTAGAGGAATGGGACTAATTTTTTGGTGGATGGGAAGTTGTTTTATGTAAATGGTTGGAATTCATATTGGTTTATGGACCATGCTGTCATGATCATAGCAGACCAAGAATTAGAGCAATGCTTTAAGCTGCTGCTAAAATGGGTTTAACATATAGGTTTACAGTAGTACTCTACTGAACTAGCACTTTGAAAAAGCGTATACTTACATACATTTAACTAAACGTACCAACCGGAACCAAAGTAACCATAAATTAAAAATTCTAATAATCAGTCGTACTTTCTTTCGATGGAATTTCTTGATTAAAGGGTGTTTGGATACGCTTTTTCAAAGCCATTTTATGGTCTTATCATTTTTGCATCATATGCAGGATGAACCCGATGACAGACTTTACTCAAAATTTCTTCCATAAGCCGCAGTCAAAAGAAATTGGTGTTTCAGGTCCTAAGATAAGCCACCAGCTGAAAGTAAAGCTTGCTAGGTTGGTCACGCATGGAAATAATAACTTGAACCGCGACAGGTATCAAAATTCAATCTTTTTTGTGTACATATGGTACATATATCAGAAACATTCTGAGTTCAGTTGGTATTCGTAGAATGGCTAATCCTAAAAAGGTTGAAACTTTATCACCTCTAAGGAACTACGCTTAACCCCAAAGCCAGTCTCCACTTGACCTGGTCCATGATGTTTGCTAGACTAAAGAGAAATCGAAAGTACTTCCAGATGTTATAATATGTCCCACAACTCCTCTATTTTAATTGATATATGTGCGTATACTTCTCATGACATGCTCCCCTTTTATTCGGTTTTGTATGTAAATAATGTTATATATGCTTTGTGTGTTTGTGGTTATTAAAGGTTCTGGGAGGATTTACCAGATGTGACACCTCAACAAGTTTTTGGCCTTATCTTGCAGGTGACGATGACGTCGAGTTGATGGCAGAGAAAGACTGGGCATTCAGGTGAGCCGCCCGGTGGTGTGGTACGTAGTGGGTTTAGTACGCCTCGCCAAAACCTCAACCGCACCTGCACATATGGAGGGTTAAGGTATTATGCTTTATGGAATCCATATTTACGGTATAGGCATATTGATGCACCATACCAACATATGATCTTATAGGCATATTGACTTCTTTAACGCGTGTCACCCAGGTTGGTAAAGGGGGTATGGGTTTAAAAGGGTACTTTTTGGTAGAGGTCAGATTGGCTGGGTTGAGTTGAGATGACATAGTTTTTAGGTGTAGTGTTAAGATTAAAGAAGAGTGAGATGCACAGACGAAATTAGAGACCAGTGTTGAAACAATTTAAGGTACATCGTAATTATCTAGATAATCAATTTGATCAACATAACTAAGATTTTTAATAAAAAAAATTTAGCTCAAGAGCTGATTATGAGGTTCTATTTTTATCTCAGCATGTATCTTAATGATTTTCATGTGAAAGTAAAGTAAATATGCATGCTTTGTTTAAGGATATGAGTGATCTAGACTAAATCGCTTTACAGAGGCTGTTGATTTATGATAATTAGTCACTCTTAAAATTGTTGTGACTTTTGGTTCAATGAAATGTTGTATTTGTAGGAGTTAGAATGGTTAAATTATGGTGCATTAAAGTTTTATAAACTAATGAGTAGTGGCTATAAACTATAAAACATGTTTTAACATTTCTTTGGCTCCGACAATGATCCTTTTTATATATTTTTTTGGTTACAAGTTGTAACGATGTGTTATTTAAAATGTTATGTTGATCAATAAAATAATAAACATATCAAAGTGTTCGTAAATTTGAGAAAAATAGTAAACGATGTTTCAGATTTTTGCATTTGATCACTATTCAGTTTCTAATAGGTATGAGTTTGAAGATAGACTACATTCAATCATCCAAGGGAAGTAAACATTATTTCTAGAAGGCTTATTGCTAACATATGTGATGTTTTCATGACAGATAATATACTTGACTGGGTGGAGAGAAGTCTCAGCAAAGGCCAAACTGTGAGGATCTGCTACTGTATCTTCTAACGCAATCCCAAACACTTGGATTCTGAATGTTGTTTTCGTGTCAAAAAACTGCTTAAAGACAGTCTAACAAGTTCATGTTAATGACTCCAGTTTTCCATCTTATATGTATTTGCACATCTTAACTTTGTAATTATGTATGTCCCTAACACATCTTTAGACTCTAAAATATATGTAGATACCCGATGCACTAACTGGGTAACATGCAATACTTAATGGTACACATAAGTACCGGCTAATAACAGTGTCCGCAAAGTGTGTGAAACGACATCTTAGTGGGCTTACTAAACACTGATGCATCAAATAATAACTGCTATATTAGAATATGACAACGTTAAACATGCATAAAAACAATGTGAATTTACATCCGAATGATAGGAAAACGCTTTATACAAAATACTTCGCAGCAACGCGCGGGTATCAAACCTCGTTTAAATTAATGATGATCTTTTGAACATTTATGTAATTTTGAAGCAGACTAGAAACAAAAACACTTGTTAGTGTCATATATGAAGATGCAATTAAAGTAATTTGATGGGACAAAATGATTCTTTGTTCTTATTTATCATATATTGTTAAAAAAATTGCATCTAGGACTCAAAATCATGAATCTGCCACGGTGTGTCTTTTCAAAAGGCTAGGGAAGAAGTAAGGGTACCTTCGTCTTTAATTTGAAAGGTGTGGGCTCTGATATATATAATGATCGATTGACCGAAATAGAGTTAAGTTAAATGACAATAGTTTTTTAAAGAAAGCATAATAAATATTTTTAAGAAAGTATATTAAGCATAAATAGCTTTTACCCTAAGCTTTAATATTGAGATTTGACATCACAATATGTCAATATATAAGTGGTTTTGTAGTGTTATGGAATCAAATTCTGATTTTCTTACATGCGCCGAAACTAACCTTAAAAATAATGTAAGAAGTTTTAATAAAGTTAGTAATATCGCTTTATATGTTTAAACCCTTGCTACTTATCGAGGTGAGTTATTTTGAGGACAAGTTTTAGTCCACATACTAAGGGACTAATCTAGACCATTCATTTCATTAGATTAAAAAGACAAGATTTAAGATTAAATTTACTAAAACTCATACTAACCACTCCCTAATTATTTGTAGAGTTGGCAAATCTTGCCCAAATTGCAATTAATTGACTTTTTTGACATTTTGTAAGTTTTTTTTACGTTTTTAACGTTTTTTACGTTCTTATACGTTTTATACGTGTTTGTACGTTTTCATACGAATTCATCCGCTTTCGCACGTTTTCGTACGCATTCGTGGGTTTTCGTCTGTTTTCGCACGTTTTCGTCTTTTTTCGCACGTTTTCATCCGTTTTCGCGAGTTTTTGTCCGTTTTTAGACGTTCTCGCACGTTTTCTTATGTTCTCGCACGATTTTTTCGTTTTCCCATGTTCTCATACGTTTTCGTCTGTCTTCACATTTTTTCTTCTGTTATCGCCCCATTTCGCACGTTTTCTTTCGTTTTCACACGTTTTCGTCCATTTTTGACATTTTCTTACGCTTTCGTCCGCATTCTTGCGTTTTCGTCAACTTTCGCGTGTTTTTGTCAGCTTTCACGCATTTTTGCCAGCTTTCGCGCGTTTTCGGCAGCTTTCCCGTGTTTTCGCCAGCTTTCATACGTCTTCATACGTTTTCGCACGTTTTCGTCTGCTTTCGCGCGTTTTCGTCAGCTTTCGCGCGTTTCGGCCAGCGTTCGCGCGTTTCGGCCAGCGTTCGCGCGTTTCGGCCAGCTTTCGCGCGTTTCGGCCAGCTTTCGCGCGTTTCGGTCCGCTTTCGCGCGTTTTCGCACGTTTTCGTAGGTTTTCGTCCGTTTTCGCACGTTTTCTTTTGTTTTCGCACGTTTTCGTCCGTTTTCGTCCGTTTTCGGTCGTTTTCAGACGTTTCCATCCGTTTTCATATGTTTCAGTCCGTTTTCTTACGTTTTCGTTTGTTTTTTACGTTTTTGTCCGTTTTCGCACATTTCTGTCAATTTTCGTCTGTTTTCACACGTTTTGTCTGTTTTCGGCAGTTTTCAGACGGTTTCTTCCGTTTTCATACGTTATCTATCACTGATATTATACCAAAAACCTTAAAACCCCTAACCACTAAACCCTATACCAAAAACCCTAAACCCTAACCACTAGGTATAATATCACAAGTGGTATATACATAAACCTTAAACCCCTAACCACTAAACCCCTAACCACTAAACCCTATACCAAAAACCCTAAACAACTAAACACTAAACCCTATACCAAAACCCTAAACCACTAACCGCTAAACCCTATAGCAAAAACCTTGAACCCCCTTCCCTAACCACTAAACCCTATACCAAAAACCCTAAACCCCTAACCACTAAACCTTATACCAAAAACCCTAAACCCCTAACTGCTAGGTATAATATCACAAGTGATATATACATAAACTTTAAAATCTATACCAAAAACCATAAATCCCTAACCACTAAACCCTATACCAAAAACCCTAAACGCCTACCATTAGGTATAATATCACAAGTGATATATACATAAACTTTAAAATATATACCAAAAACCCTAAACCCCTAACTAGTTTGTTTTGTACATTTTCATTCGTTTGTACGTTCGTTTTCGCAAATTTTAGTCTATTTTTGCATGTTTTTTTTCTGTTTTCGTACGTTTTCGTTCGTGATTATAAGTTTTCGGCCGTTTGGAGATGTTTTTGGCAGTTATCGAACGATTTCTTCTGTTTCCATACGTTATCTATCACTGATATTATACAAAAAACCATAAACCACTAACAACTAAACTGTATACCAAAAATCTTAAACCCCTAACTACTAGGTATAATATCATAAGTGATATATACATAAACTTTAAAACCCATACCAAAAACCCTAAACCCCTAACCACTAAACCATATACCAAAAACCCTAAACCCCTAACCAGTAGGTATAATATCACAAGTGATATGTATACATAAACCTTAAAATCTATACCAAAAACCATAAACCCCTAACCACTAAACCCTATACAAAAAATCTTAAACCCCTAACCATTAGGTATAACATCACAAATTATATATAAATAACTTTAAAATATATACCAAAAACCCTAAACTCCGAACCACTAAATCATATACCAAAAAACCCTAAACCCCTAATGACTAGGTATAATATCACAAGTGATATATACATAAACTTTAAAATCTACACCAAAAACCCTAAACCTTATACAAAAAAACCCAAACTAGGTATAATATCACAAGTGATATATACATAAACTTTAAAACCTATACCAAAAACCCTAAACCCCTAACCACCAAACCCTATACCAAAAACCTTAAACCGCTATACACTAAACTCCATGCCAAAAACCTTAAACACCTAACCACTAAACCCTATACCAGAACCCTAAACCCCTAACCACTAAACCTTATACCAAAAACCCTAAACCCCCTCCCTAACCTCTAAACCCTATACCAAAAACATAAACCTCTAACCACTAAACCCTAGGCCAAAAACCCTAAACCGCTAACCACTAGGTATAATATCATAAGTGATATACACATAAACTTTAAAATCTATACAAAAAACTCTAAACCCCTAACCACTAAACCGTATACAAAAAACTCTAAACTCCTAACCACAAGTTATATATACATACACTTTAAAACCTATACCAATAATCCTAAACCCCTAACCACTAAACCCTAAACCCTAAACCCCTAACCACTAAACCCTATACTAAAAACCCTAAACACATAGCCACTAAACCCTATACCAAAACCCTAAACCCCTAACCACTAAACCCTATACCAAATACCCTAAACCCCTCTCCTTAACCATTACATCCTATACCAAAACCATAAACACCTAACCACTAAACCCTATACCAAAAATCCTAAACCCCTAACTGCTAGCTATAATATCACAAGTGATATATACATAAACTTTAAAATCTATACCAAAAACCCTAAACCCCTAATCACTAAACTATATATCAAAAACCCTAAACCTCTAACCACTATGTATAATATCACAAATGATATATACATAAATTTTAAAATCTATATCAAAAACACTAAACCCCTAACCACTAAACCCTATACCAAAAACCCTAAACCCCTAACCACTAGGTATAATATATCACAAGTAATATATACATAATTTTTTTACCACATATGATATTCTAAGACTATTTAAAAATAACATTAGCCTTCAGACTTGTCAAATCCGCCTTTAAATTTGTCCTGACATTGTAATATCATCAGTGATAAATAATTAATAATAAAATCTCTTGTGATAAAACAATATAATATGACATTAGTTATGGTATTCCACATATGATTAATATCATAGATGATAAGGCAATATAATGTGATACTAATTGTGGTTATTTTTGAAATTCTTAACATGTAATCAATGTTATCTATCACTTGTGATATTATACTGTTAGTAGAATTAAAAGGGTTAGAATATAGTTTTGTGGGAAAAGGGTGTTTGAATTGAATTTTCACAAATTATGTTTGATAGATGGTTAGAAAGCTAAAGATTTTATTTTTTAATGTCGAATATGATGAATCATTATTATACTCATTTCATGACATCATGTTGAATGTTTAAATTTACGGATATGTTATATCACATGTGATACTTCAAGCGGGTTTGATTATAATTTTTTTTCCGATATTCATCAACTTCTAGAAATAAACTGTTTTGATTTGGAGGTCCAAAAATTTTGTGTGATAAATTGTTGGAAAGCTAAGAATGTGTACTTTTCAATGCTAAAAACGATGAATCAGTTGGAGTTCCACACAAATATTTATACCTGTTTTACGAAAGTATGTGAAGTGTTCTAACTTACAGATTAGTGTAATATCACACGTGATATATCAAACAAAATATTGCACCGAGAAAAAACAAAAAAATACAAAAAAAAGTTTGTCGAAAGTATATGAAAGTGCCACTCTATTGAAAGATAATTAAATGCTCGTCACGATGGTGTAATTTATGTATCTTAACGTTTTACGATTTTTGCGATATGCAATTTTAAAAAAATAAGGGTGAAAATGTGTTTTAATTAAAAAACACAAATGTAGGAAGATGGTGGTGGACGTCTTTTAAGTTTTAATCTTATTCATTAAATAAAAATTATTGTGTGGTTGAAATTACTTCCTTAGTATGTAGGGAGAAACTTGTCATTAATTAAACTTTTCTCATTTATAAAATTTAAAATTACTACTTATTCCATATTGTTTTTCATCAAATCATTGGTTAGGGTTAACACAAAATTTTCTTTTTAATGCACATTAATTATGTTATATTTTAAAATCGAGTTTTTTTACCTAGTCCAATCAAAGTTGTCAATTTCAATAAATTTCTAGCTTTTAGTAATAAGAAAATATACTATGCTCATACAAACTTTATCAAGAGATTTTTTATAAAACTAAAGTACGTATGTATCATATGCAGTGGCGGTACCAAAAGGGGGCAGTATGAGCAGCTGCCCCCACAAGACTTTTAAACTTTTTGCCAAAAATATTTTTTAAGGGTATTTTTCTAACATTCATTTGCCCTCATATCCCAATCTAAAAAGTGAAATAACAATGTAGACAAGAAAGAGCGGCAACAATTATGACTTCTGCACATCATGTGTTAAGTGGGTTTCGAAATTTAAGCCATTATTAGGTACAACAAAACTACTTGGTTACAATTTTATATGATCAAAGTTATTGGAAGAAGGCCACTCAAAGTAAAAAGATAAATTTTCTAATTTGTTAATTTTAAGGTTTATAAGTTGCATGCTTGTTTTTGCAATTGTTGTTTTATAACATGAAAACGAGTGGTTGAACGACTGCTTGGTCACCAAGATGTGTTTAAGTATTTCCGTTGAAGTAACTATGAATAACTTTCGAGCAATGAAAAATCGTCGTGGTCTCTTGACAAAGAAATGATATGTTACTTTTATTTGTTAGGGAAAATGTGAAAATTATATTAAACAATTTAAACTAATCATACATAGCAAACATGAGTTAAAAAAAGGGCAGGCCCCTTTTTTAAACTCAAGATGCTCAGAAGGAACATACAGACATGATCCTACAGACTTACCAGAATACAAACAGGAAACATTCACTAAGGAATAAAACCATTTTCACCATTAATCTAGGCTAAAAACAAGACATATTAGCACTAGGCAACCAAAGAAAAATCTCATTCCTGACTACATTTCCTTATTGCAAACACCCTACCTGAGATTACAAAAGACCGTTCCCTAAGCACAGAGGCTCTTACAAAAAGGCATCATCAAAAGATGAGCAAAACTCTAGTTCCATTGAGCCTTTTTGCATTGTGCTACATTTCCAGCAAGCTGGCATCACAAACAAATGCAAGAGATACTCAAGGATACTTCCCACATTTACTACATTTCCCAAACCATTACGCTTTAACTCCCGTTGCAGCTGCATCTTCACAAGAAAAGGGGAAGAAGAATAATGGACGGGCTTTATCATGTTGGCATTCCACCATGTAGCCTCTTTAAGGCCTACTAATCAATTACATACCCAAAACAATGCAGGAAACTACCTATTAGACCCTACTAGCTCAACTTAACACCCAAACCGACATAAAAACCTATAGCTTCATCATCACAGTTTAATATGCCATAATAAGTAGAAAAGTGATTTTTCAGGTCTAAAATATTAGCCATCTGCATTCTACAAGAAAATTCTTTACACCATCCAAATACTCATCAACCAATACAATCTTATTCAAGAGCTCAAAACAGTCTTGAACTTGATGTTCCAATCAGCAGCCACTTTTTGAACTTGAATAGTATTCTTCATAGTCAAACCCATCAGCTAAAGTCTGACATTTTTAGTAATATTTTGTAGCACAGTTTTAGAACCCAGTTTCACTTTAGTAAACATTATGTTATTCCCCTCCTTCCAAATATAATATACTGATGTTGCAAGAATTATCCGGCTTAAAATGCTCCAAATTGACTTTGTATTTGGACTGTTAGAAATAGTAGTCACAATATCTTCCTAATCATTAGGCAAGACAACAACATTCATTTTATTTTCCAAGCCCTTCCATACCTTTTCAGAGAATTCACACTTAAAAAAGAGATGATTATGAGAGTCATTTATTTTTTTGGCATAAAGGACATATAAGTTGACCAGTATTCCATTTTAGCATTCTATCTTGGGTAAGAAGTCTCCCCTTAATAGCCATCCATAAAATGAAAGCACTTCTAGGATTACATTGAGGAAACCATACCATTTTCCACCAGTTTATATTAGGTTTCACATCCGTCATGTCTAACCAAGTAGTTTTAATGGAGAAATCCACCATGTTACCCCGTTTATTAATCCATTTTACTCTATCTTCATTTCCATTCAGCAACTGTAGGATAGGAATATGGGTGATTTCAGGAAAAGATTCATACCATTCACTTGGCCATTTCCACTTATTATTGCAGATCATATCAGACACACTACAATCATCCCTTAACCTTGCATTATACATGTCCCTATTAGTTATAAAGCAACTCAAAGGCCCTTGAATATTCACTTATCATGCCACATAGAAGTAGTTTTCCCATTCCCTATAACAGATATAATGTGAGGTTTAACTTTTTCCCTTAATTCAAGTAAAGATTTCCAAGTGCTACTATCATTCTTCTCTACATCAATTTGCAATAGACTTCTACCCTTTAATTTTATAATATTAATCCACTTTACCCAAAGACTGGCCTTCTTACTAACAATATTCTAGATATGCTTCATTAATAAAACCTCATTCCAGGTATCAAGCCATTTAATACCCAGACTACCCTCACATTTTGGACTGCAAACAACTCTCCATGCAACTTTTGCCTTCCTTTTCCCTAATTTACCCTCAAACTACAAAAAAACTTTAAGGTTACCATTGATTTCTTTCACAACTGTTTTTGGAATCATTACCACAGAGGCCTGATTCGTCAATAGTATATATATAATCATATAGGAAAATAATCAACCAATTGCCTTTGACCAAGGCAAGAAGTCAAAATTCACTAAATAAAATATATATGTTTCCGGAAGTATGATTTCCCGGGTCGTTATGTCCCAACGAGGTGTGCAATTTGAAAATCGAATGACGGATTGATGATTGATGTTTGAATATGACAAAGTTATGATTGGTTTTCTATTTCTACAAGTTAAATATTCAAAAACGATTAAATAAAACCTAAAAACGAAAGCTATATAACTTAAAACCTAAAACGGGCACGAAAAACGAGGGTCAAAAACCTAAATTACACAATTTAAACCCTAGAATGAATTTTTCACTTAAAATGGGTTCTAAGTGACTAAAAACGAAGTTTAAAAAAAACTAGATCGAAAACGGAGTTAGTTAAGACCAAAAACGAGTCAAAACAAAAACGGGGTTTGAATCCCGTTCTTTAAAAAATGAATTTTTGAAAAAATAACCCTACGAAAACTTTAACAATTTTCCTAGATACTATATGAAAAAAGAAAATTTTTAAAAAAAAGTTTATATTTTTCTGACTTTTATTTTATTTTTTATGATTTTTTAAAGTTTTAAAAGAAAATAAATTATAAAAAATACTAAATAGGATGAATAATAACAATGATTGATAACACGTAGCGGAATAATAAAGAACACAATCAAAGTTATCACAAGTTTTTCTTTTATTGAACTTTCCAATTACCCCAACTATAATTTGGGGCTTAACACCAACAAACTATGGTGTAGCTATTCGAAACTCTCAGACAGTCGTCTAATGCTATGGATCTATCTAGACTCCTCATTGAGAGCTCCAGTTTATCTATGATCTACTGTTCTAAACCAGACGCCTACCCTTCTTTAGATAATAATGGAGGTTCAAGAAAGACCCTAGCTTACATAGGAAGCTTAAACATAATATTATACATTAAGATCCTTATTTGTTTCCATCTTCTTCAATCTTACATATTTGATTTTTGGTAATCATCAAAGTCTCAGATCCTAACACATCTTCCCCTATTGATATTAACAAAACAACTCCCATGTATGAAACAATCTTAATGCATTCCCTTGAACTTAAGATCTTCTTGAACATGCCACACATAACATAATATGCTGCAAATCATATCTCTGTAGTCTTCTTCCCCTTTTTATAATCATCCAATAGGGGTCTTCTGTAGATATGCAACTTGGATCATAACAGCTACCAACCATATACCACAACTTCTAATTCAGCCTTCCAATACTCAAATTGCCCACCATTACGCACAATAAGAAAAATGAAATCTTATGTAGTAGAAATATAGAAACAAGCAGTAGAAAAAAAGACCAGCCAGTATAACGAAAGCGACTTCCCGTCAATGGTGCATGTAGATGTTAAAATTAATCAATAGAGCTTCCCCTGAAAACCCCATATGTTTACCATATCTTGAATCCTCGAACTCTGTATCTCTATGTATGACCACATGATGAAGAAAATAGAGTATAAAACGAATTTGATAAAGAAGTTGAATCTCCCGAAACATAGTGTCTTAATGTCTTGCACTAAACCACGTGACTCGAACTATAAATAACTCTGTGGAAATATAAGGTAGACCGCAACCTCTTGACAAAAACCACATCTTCTAAAGAACACATACTAAGTTATAGCAAAATGTGAAGCATTGAGTCACTCAAAGAAAAAATCACACACCTTTGCTAGATTTTGACAAGTCTTCGTCACACCATTGTAAGCACGAACAAGTTATCTTTAAAAGCCAACCACAACTTTAAGATATAATAAGAACACGCATCTGTGAAACTCAACTACATCATCAAATAAGTGATAATCAATCGTCTTCGTAATCACATCTTCAATAAATCTCCAAACCGAGCCATAAAATAAATAAGAATAAACTATTTGAAAAATAGTTCTGTCCGAGATCCAAATCCATCCAAAAACCAAAAACCAAAACACTCTTATATGTTTGTTGCTCATTTGTTCGAGATCACCTGGTCACCGAGAACAAAAATATGTTTTATCTGATATCGAATAGAACCAAGAGTATTAACTGCTTATCGGATAACACGGGCAGTACAAACTTCTTTCTCGGACGACACTGGCAGTACCAAAATTCTTTTACGCTCCCTAAGTACTAACTTAATAGAATATGCATAGACAATATTAAGTCATACCTTGTATATAAAACAACAGTACTAACCTTCAAAGCCCATTATCACATTTTGTGCAAACAATAGCTTGAGCTCAAATAATATCAATAAATCCCAAACTGTTTAAACAAAGAACAATAGTGACTTACTTTGCTCCCAACACATGCTCGAACAGTATAAAAATCCCTTTTTGCTCAAATAGTATTAATACATAATGTTATATTCAAAGACAGTAGGAACATGTGAAGGCAGCATTAACTTACTATTTAAGCCCAACAACATTATCCACGTCAAGCAATATAAACATCCCAAAGCTGTTACTATCATTCCATCCATATCTTCATAACATATACATGCATATCTTCCATATTTACCTCACGTGAATTTATTACCTTCTGACTTCAAGAACCAAATCCCAATCGTAGCAATAAAACTCACGAAGCAGGCAGTAGAAACTAGTAACAACCTTAACATTCTTTAATCACTTCACGAAGCAGGCAGTAGATTCTTTCTTCTTTTCACATGCATGTTACGCCACTAGACAAACACGAACGAAAAACCTGCTGTTATATTATCTTCTTGCTGCTGTATGTTGTTCATTCTACTAACATACACGACATAGACATCCCCATTATTAAGGTTTTCTTCTACCTTCAGCCACCAACAAATATGAATGAAACCTTAATAACAAGATTACAAGCAATCACCCCACAGCAGGTGTGATTATGTTATCATTAAACAGTAGCCAAATCTCTATCGAATATCTTCATGAAGCACCATATGAACGTACAGATCATAATATCACGTAGCAACAATGATCAGAATAAGTATCATATTGAAACCCTAACCGAACCCTAAATCAATACAAATCATATTAGGGTTTTTGACACCATAATACGACCAAAAGTTCATCACCAATCTACCTTGTAACCACGAAATCAATGAATCAAGATTGAGTGAGCATCAATCATCAACCGAATCTTTAATCATCACTTTTTCCTTTTACCGAATTAGGGTTTATATAAAACCCTTATATTATCGAATTTGATGATTCATTGGAAAAGAAAACTGAAGTCGATACAAAGAAACCCCTTAATAGTAACAATGATTTTATAATTGTATTGCATACCAATTAAGGTAGAGAGTACGATTATAAATCTTGTTATATCAATTTAAACTTCAAAAACCCTTAAAAACTTTAATCGAAAATCGATTTCTTGAAAAATTAGGGTTTTAGGGTTTCTTCAATAACCTTGTAGATCCTAGATATCAAAAGTAACCTGCTCTGATACCAATTGATAAGATCGTTTATAGCTCAAGATTGATTAGATCTTATATATCTAGGATGAACAATAACAATGATTGATAACACGCAGCGGAATAATAAAGAACACAATCAAAGTTATCACAAGGTTTTCTTTATTGAACGTTTCCCTATTACCCCAACTATAATTTGGGGCTACACCAACTAACTATGGTGTACTATTCGACTCTCATCAGTCGACTTGCTATCTAACTATCTAGACTCTCATTGGGAGAGCTCTAGTTTTCTATGGATGGATATCTAAACCATATGCCTGATAATCTCTTTATATAGAGAGATATCAAGGCTTACAATAGAAGATAAGAACAAACAATATATTTAAAACATTTAAGAATATCTTCTAATATCTTCTGTATCTTTATCTTTATAAGGAGATCTTCTGAAATCTTCATCTTTATCTTCATATTCTCCACCAGCTTGAAGATTTCTGTAATTACAATTTTAGTCCTTTTGTTTCATTCTTATATTTATTTTGTCTCATCAAATCTAGAATCCCAACAATCTTCCCCTATTTGATGATGACAAAACAAACAAAGTCGCGTACGAACTTCCCTTAAAATAGAGAAGTTGAGATGCAATCATCTCTCTAAATGAAACAAAATATTCAATGCTTCCCCTTAATTTAAGATCTCCTTGAACATGTTACCACACATAAATAAGCTGCAAATCAATGAACCTGTAATCTTCTTCCCCTTTTGTCTTCATCCAATAGGGGTCTTCTTGAAGATATGCAACTTGTAAACACTTCCCCTCAAGTGGTGCATGTAGATGGTTAAACATTTAAACAATAAGCTTCCCCTGAAACCCATATGTTTACCAACTCTTGAATCTCGAACTCTATAGGCTCTATGTAGTGATCACTGATGAAGAAAATAGAGTATAATGAATTTAATGAAGAAGTAGAATCTCCCAAACTTGTGTCTTATGTCTTGCACTATCCACGTGACGTCGAACTTATAAATAAATCTGTGAAATATAAGTAGACCGCAACCTCTTGACAAAATCCTCATTTTCTATGAGACACTTACTAAGTGATAGCAAATGTGAGCATTGAGCACCATAAGAAAAATCACACACCTTTGCTAGATTCTGACAAGTCTTCGTCACAACATTGTAAGCACGAACAAGTTATCTTTAAAGTCATAGTCTGCAAAACTATACTTTAAGATATGATAAGACACGCACCTGTGAAACCCAACTACAACATCAAATAAGCAATAATCAACTGTCTTCGTAATCACATCTTCAAATAATCTCCAAAAATACGAGCCATAAATCAATAAGAATAAACTATTTGAAAAATAGTTCTGTCCAAGATCCAAATCCATCCAAAAACCAAGTACTGACCGATATCGAGTACAACTAGCAGTATTAACTGCTTTTCTCGGATGAAACTAACAATATAAACTTAATACTGTTACACTCTTCTTTCTTGCGCGACAGTACTAATGTTCTTCTTTAACAGTATTAACATAGGAACAGCACAAAGTATATACTTGACAATATTAACATTACTTGGCAGCACAAACCTTCATTATTGTCAAGCATAAGTAACTTTCACTAATACTGTTTATTATAAAGTGGTACACAAACCCAACAGTAGCATGAACATCCTTTTAAGCTCAAACATCATAAAGTCAAAAAGTGACATAAATCTTTTTGTGCCCAAACAGTTGTAATTTCACATCAAATGGCAGTATTAAAACATACAGTAAAAACCTTATCATGATTCAAACCCTGCTGTTATCTTCTTCTTGCTGTTGTCGAACAGTACTAACTCCTTTCTTTTGCACGAGCAGTATTAAAATATTGAAGGTAGTAGTACTAATATTTTTCCTTGGCCTCCTTCCTCCCATGACTTTTAGTGACACCATAATTAACAAGAAAGTGTCGTGAAAAAGACTTAAAGCCCAAACTGTTAAAGCAGCTTCTGACGTGAACAGCACTAAGATTTTCTAAGATATAAACCTTGGAGCGCACATGTATTGAGGCCTAATGAATAATATTAATATGATACGTACGGTTGTTGTCATTCTTTGCCTCAATCAGTACTTTCCATATTAACATTCACGTGTATATCTTTCCATATCTTCTTACTTTATAAGAGATCTTGTTTCTTAATAGAAGATCTTTTTGTCTCCATAAAATCTAAATCTCTTCCATGTATGCCTTTGTTTTAACTTTATCATTATAACTGCTGTTGTATATAAGCAACAATATAAACAATAAACGAACCATTAATATAAATATACCTGCTGTTGTACTATCACGAAGAACACCATGACAACATAAACCTTTATCACCTGCTTGCGTATAACTCAAAACAGATTCCAAATAATCTTCTGCTATATGCTGCTTCATTAAATAGACGACTCCATAACCACCATAGCAAGAACTCATGCCCACAATCATCATACCTGTTGTTGCTTCATGCTCAACCAAACATATGAATATCACAATCTCCTGCTAAGTATACCATCTTTGAGCCAAACGTTGGCTGTTAACCTAAACCTTAATTATTTAATGGTATATGCTATGTCTTTTCTTCAACCAACAGCAGCTTCTCCAAATCATGAAGCACGAACCAGAAAACCACAAAAAGGAACGATGTACAACAGCAACAATCAACAACTTATTTTATGTTTTATTTATCTAGGGTTTGTTACAAACCTTAGTTTCACCGAATTTACTAAAAAACAGAAAATAAACATTTTTCTACAACCTTGTAAATCCTAGATCGAGAGCAACCCGCTCTAATACCAATTGATAAGATCGTTTATAGCTCAAGATTGATTAGATCTTATATATCTAGGATAAACAATAACAATGATTGATAACACGCAGCGGAATAATAAAGAACACAATCAAAGTTATCACAAGGTTTTCTTTATTGAACGTTTCCCTATTACCCCAACTATAATTTGGGGCTACACCAACTAACTATGGTGTACTATTCGACTCTTATCAGTCGACTTGATATCTAACTATCTAGACTCTTATTGGGAGAGCTCTAGTTTTCTATGGATGGATGTCTAAACCATATGCCTGATAATCTATTTATATATAGAGATATCAAGGCTTACAATAGAAGATAAGAACAAACAATATATTTAAAACATTTAAGAATATCTTCTAATATCTTCTGTATCTTTATATTTATAAGGAGATCTTCTAAAATCTTCATCTTTATCTTCATGTGCTCCACCAGCTTGAAGATTTCTTTAATTACAATTTTAGTCCTTTTGTTTCATTCTTATATTTATTTTGCCTCATCAAATCTAGAATCCCAACATATCATAAGCTTAGCAAGGATACACATCTCCACCACTAAAGCTAAGGATTAACAAGTTTATAAAGGTAAATTGGGTTTTAAAAGGCTTAAAGGGTTGATCACTCTTTCCAATCTCTACCGATACCAATATTCCAGAAACGGTGACAAAATCACACATACACACCCATAACGATGGGATAGACACATATGACTACATTCGAACCTTAACTCGAATAAGCTAA
>BQNB010014921.1:27500-74192 GCA_026074375.1 Tanacetum coccineum | reverse complement strand
TAGCAAACAATCATGCGTCAGATTCTAAGTTGCAGCATAATGAAACTGAGACAACAATCCCATTTGAGCTTATCGTGTCTTGTGTGGCGACGTATCACGTGATACAGGTGAGTAGTATAGTTTTAGATATATTGCAATTGGTCAAGCATGTCATGTTGATTAAACCATGCTTAAATTGAGTTTCTTTTGTGAATGATTGTGCAGATGTGTACTGAACGACAGTACCCACCATCCGATGTGGTTCAGATGCTGGATTCCGCATTTGCAAAGCTGCATCCACTCTGCCCTCAAAACCTCCCAATTTTCAGAGAGATACAAATGTGCATGGCGAGAGTCAAAACTCAGATACTTGCTCTTGTTCCATCCTAGACAAGTTTCCAGGTTCTGTTCATGTAATTGCATCAGTTATTATCACTGTTATTATATTTTATTCTATATTCTAAGTTTAATAATTGTTCTCTATACAGAAGTTAGGCTCTGGATATGTCTTAACTTTTAGCTTTAGGATATTGCCCACACTTGCTATTTTGTAATGAACGATGTAGCAGTTTGAGGTGTACCAATTATATAATTTTTCCTATACAATCGTGCATATGTGACTTGCCTATGCATCTACTAGTTTGTTAAACTGCCTAGATTTGGTATGGTCAAATGTTGTATACCAATTAAAAGCGATTTATCAGTATGCTGTTAATTGATGTTTGATTTGTATTCATGCAAGTTTCATTTGGAATCTAATTTATGTTCATACGTGTTCAAAAGTTTAATCTTCTATGCTCTATTATTTTCCGCTATGAGTACTGGTGTGATACCTTCATCAACAGAGACAAAAATTAAAACCTCATTTCATCACTAACCTAAAAAACACTTGCATTTTCATCATCTTGTATTTTCATATTCATTCACCCCTACACCATTCTTCCCTGCTACCGCCATGATGCCGACCATTGGCCACCATGATGCCGCCGATCACTCTGGCACCACTATGCCACCCTCATAGACATTGCCAACCAGGCAGATACACTCTTACCACTAAACCTATCCAAAACATTCATACTAGTTAAAACACATGTATTACCATTTACACAAGTCCAATTACAACGAATTTAGCAGGTTAACAGGTTTATGAACACAAAATTAAATCAAGTATAAAGGTTATATTAGTATTTTTTTGAGGTTTAATGTATGATGTTGTAACATTTGAAAAATACGTTGTTGTTAGATAGAGATATAACTAGTTATATATCAAGAAAATTACAGTATGTTGTGACAAAGTTGAGAGAATGAAAAGTGTGTTATTAATCAAAAGACCAATAGGTCTATATATAGATACAAAGAGATAATGCTTGAATCATTTCCTAATTACATATAAACTCTAACTCATATTAGGAGATAAAAGACTCCACTTAATCTATCTATACTCAACTCCTCATTGGATGTCCCTAATTATTAATATGCATTTTTTGGAATGCTCGCACTCATTTAAAAAAACCTTGCCATGGAAAAACCCAGTGGGACAAAACCATAGCTAAGGAAAAAAGAGTGCAGCGCGTATTATCTCCCTCTGATGACAACATCACTTAATCTTTTGATGTAACCTCTCTTGAAGTAAGAACTGCATCTACATTATCTTCATGCAAAAACTATTAGTATATTCTTCCTAGAATTTTAGTATGGTTGGATGAAGTAGCCACGATTGTTTGCTCTGCCGAACGCCATAAAATTGTAGTGCCTCCACTTGTGAAACACATATCAGTTTGAGACCGACCTGTTAAGTTGAACATGTATCCTGCATCTATAAAACAACTAAACTTGTTTGACGGGTTAGTAATATATAAACTCATATCTCCTGTACTTTTAAAAAAATATAGAAGTACTCGATTTACTCAATTCGAGTGACTTGTACAATTTAATCGATTATTATTCTCGAGAATTTTATAACACGTGATTCATGCATTATATACTCCTTAAGGAATCTCAACATAAAATGAGCTCTTCTTTATATTAGACGCATACCACTTATTCATCATGTTGCCAGACATAACATTAATTTTTCTATCTCATAACATTTTACGTCTTTCCATTATTTGGCCATTCATTTATACATCTGCACCTCTTGCAGGTATCCAAGATCCTCACATTATTACAAACAATAGTATTATCGACGTCGTTTCAATTCTTTTTGATTCCACACTCTACTAGACATTATATTATATCATTTATTGAGATCTCATTGTCATCATTCATGTCTAGTGTCTCTTTAGGAGACTATTATAGGGTCTTTAACCTCGATTCGACCATCTTAATTTTCTTGCTCCAATGTTTTATTCTTTTCATTCGAGGGGTCTTTTATTTGGAAGCGATTAATCTAACACGTTTGCAGTACGTGCCATAGACTTACTACCAATAATTGGTTTTAATGTTGGGACACACATTGTAATTGGAGCTTAGCAGCGTATTATCCTTATCTAGTCACGTTAATATAAGGTACTAAACCTTGTTTGTCTGGCAATTTTATATCTGAGAAATGAATTGTCCATTTTAACTCCAGTTTATATTCATGTGAGGATTCAACGTTACCTCATTATAATTCCATTCTAATTTCTCGCTTGCTCTTCTCTCCCAGATTGAATTATCAATTCTAAATCATCCCACTGCCGTGACCATTCTATATGGGGAGGATTTTTTTATATATTGTTGTCAGACCGTGAATTAATTTGTTAAACATGCCCCATAAACTAAAACTTTTATTATCATAATTATTAGGGGGTTTTTTGGGCTTTGCAATCAACTGAAGACGGGGGTTCTATAAACGTTTCAACAAAAGCAAATCAGCGATGAAATGGGCTACCTTTTAGTTCAACACTTATTCAATAATCGTCCAAAAACTTGGAAGTATCACCACATTTCTCATATTTTTTTTGGAAAACTGGGCTCACATCGAGCCATAATCAACGCCAACTTTAATGCGTAATTTGATGATCATTGGGGGTGTGTTGTGTGGGGGGGGGGGGGGGGGGGGGGGGGGGGGGGGACGATGCATCGATTTTATAACTCAAAATGTTCCACATGGCACATGTATTAGACCTCATAACATGGACCTTGTTCATCTTGCCAAAAATTTTTAACATGATTCTTTTATATTTTTCACATTCGTCATTGTCGCGGGATGGTCCCAATCGGTCCATGCCAATTAATAAAAGTTGCTTAAACTTACATTCCATAATATAACATATTACCAAATAAACAAAACATGTCTAAAAGAGAGAATAAAGAAAATAATCACAGAATTCAAATGTAGAGACATCAGGCCATATAAAATAGTCATCATGGTTTACGAAAAACCAAGCAAAATATCGATATTTGCTCAACTCCATTAATCACAAAAGATAATATACTTTTAATTTATCAAGGTTGCTATCAACTTGTTTCTATTACAGAATTCACTCAGAAATCACATAACATGTTAATCACAAAGAAAATAATGCACTTTAAAGAAACAAAATAAAGCCTAATAGAATGCTTCATATCCAAGAATAATTGAAATCAAAACATAATCAAGAAAAGAATAAAGAAAATTCTTAACAAAACATCTAAAAGAAAATTATTCATGGCTTCAAACTACCAATTACTCATTTGTGAGAAAATCATCATCATCCAAATGAGTTGCATCAGTTTGGTCTTTATGTCATCTGTGATATATCCTATCATCATAAACAAAGTTTGATTCCTCACCCCCATTTTCTTTATTTTTTGCTATACTCTGGGTAAAGTGCAAATAGATGCTTGAGGTGGTACGACATGCTTTGCCCTATGATCAAAACTTCCACAAACGATACATAAATTCGCCGTTACGCATTTTCATTTTTTTTCTCATCTCTCAGACTTCTCATTCTTTTCCTTATCTTGCCACTTCTTGTAGCCACTTGTGTTCTTAAACTGAACACCATGATTAACACCATAATAATTACCTCTATCAAATCCATGCCCTTGACCACGACCATGACCATAGCCCTCGTCAATTCCTCGTCCTACGGCCATTTCCGCCACCGCGACTCCTCTTTATTCTTTATAAGTTGCCATATTGCTTCGGTTAGGAGCAAACCGTTGAACGAGTCTCAGGTTTTTAATTAAAAGTTCATTCATTTTGCTCGGCCACACAGAAAACCTTGAATCAACTTCACAATACTTTGTGAAAAACTTTGGCTCGTTTCTGTTAGCTGCATTATATGTTAGAAGCATGGAATGTGGAAATTTTTTTTCCATACATTCAGACCATCAGTAATTGGTGTCCCCACATATATAGCAAAGTGGAAGTAATAGATGCATTTCTGATTTATATTCCTCACTGATTTAAAATCCTGTAGTCTCAAATGAGTCCTCTCATAACGTGCTTAGGCAAAATACTGTTTTCTGGTGGTCAAATATGTCCTTTAATTTGTTCCATAAGGTCTAGTAGATCTTTCACAGTAAGGTATTCAATTTTAAGTCCTCATGGCAGAATGATGGCGTTATAAACAGCAACAGCCTTTAGCCTTTTGCATGGAGGCTTGTTACCTTTCAGCTTGGATTAGTATCTACAAGCCCATGTGCATCTAAGTATGTTTATGTTTCCATACTCCAAGACAAATACTTTTTTTCCACTGATGGCGAGAGCCATTAAATAGTAGATTTTCACAGCTTTTGTTCCATGATAACTTACGTTCAACACTATGTGCATGTTAATATAATAAAACTCATATATACAAATAACAATCTAGCAAAATGAACAGAATCACAAACATCTGGATAAGAATTTCCACAGAATTAATTACCATAAAAATAACATGTATGTACGTTAACACAATAGGCATAAATAAACATTTTCTAATTCATATTAAACAATAATATAGATTAATAGTTTAAAAAAAATCTTTGTAATATATAATCCCTTAAAAAGCTAAGAAACCATGATGTGATCTACAACATTCCAACAAACAGACCAAATCATGCATCTTATTTATAAGTAACAGTGATATAATACATGAAAACAAATCAAGGTAATAAACCAATCAAAACATAGAATTAATCGAGTATGTTGCGAAAATAGTTCATAACAAATATGTATGTTATATTATATTGATTTATCAGGTACGCATAACTATGAAAACATATACACAAAACATACAAACCATGGTTCTTCTAGATATAAAACAAAGCAATTTAAAAATAAAAGCATACGAATAAAAACAAATTTGGTTATCTACGTAAAAAGCACTATAAATACTAACATTATAGTAAAAAACGTTGAAACAGGTTTAAGTCTACTTACCATGACAAGTAAACCAAAATCTCATATTAACATAAGATAACGCAAAACTAACATAAAAGAGACATGTAATAAAATAAAACTTAGTACATGCAAAGAGCAATAAACAACACATACATGAACATGTATTAGTCATGCACATCTGATCCGATACATACTAAACTACACGTGTCTAATATGAAGCAAATCAACACATAAAGGATTAAATCATATAAATATCACTTCATTAAATTATTGAATGAATACAAATCAACGAACAATGAAAGTCGAGGACTAAAAGCATACAAACAAATATATGATGACTAATGCAAAAAGGATATGAAAAAAAACCATATGATGATAAACAACTGAACACAAAGTCTACATATTACTCTTCCTATTATCTTGATTGATTTGAGTGGTCTTGAGTGCATCAATTTTATAAATAATAAGTAGTACATTATTAAGTAAAGAACGAAGGCATTCAACGGTAGTCGAGAGAAGAGAAAAAATACCTATTAAGAGCGTGCTGTTAAGTGTTGTGACTCAGTTGAGAGAATGAAAGTGTGTTATTAATCAAAAGGACTCGTAGGTCTATATATTCAGATACAAAGAGATATGATTGAATCATTTCCTAATACATATAAACTCTAACTTCATATTAGGAGAAAAGACATCAAAAGTATAATTATTTTACAAGTAATACTTTGATTATTTTGTTTTTAGATCAGAAATGATGAGTTCTGAATAACAAAACACAATCGTAAGCAGCACCGTCATATAAGTTTGTTAAAAAGAATGAAATAAATCTAGACTGAAGAAAGCATAAACAAAGAGATGTTCTTATGTGACTTTTCAAACGTCAATACATTTCGTTCTAGAGCAATCACTTTTTACAGTTTTGGGACTCCGAAAAAAACCCCAATTCTCAAAATTAGGTGCTCTCCTTCTTCATAGTATTACTCCCCTTTCATTCTTTATAAGTCCACTTTAAAATTGCATCTAGTTTAAAATGTTTTCAGTAGCAACACTTTTTACTAAATATTATCTATATTTACTAGTTTTTTTTAATTGGCTAAAATTTTGAAGTGGAGGAAACATTTTGGAACAACTCATAATAGAAACATCTACTACTAGTACTTTTGTTCCACTTTTATCGTCATCTTTAGATTTTTTGAAGGGATTAAGATCTTCTAATGTTTGTCCCTCATGTTTTGTAATGTTGAACCAATCAAATAAAATAAAATTAAATAGTGGGATCATAATTGAGTAAAATATGCAACCCATTAAATTCTTCCCTCTCACAACATGTCAACATGAGAAGAACATTAGAGATTTGAAAATGAGAGGATCTCAATCCTTTTTGAAGTTTTTATTTTTCAACTTTGATCTTTAATATTTTTTGTTTTTAATATATAATACTTGATGAAAATTATACCAATGAAAATACATTTAAAAACCGATCCGTTCATAAATTTTGAAAAAGATTTTGCATCAAATATTATATAACACAAACAAAAATATTTAAGATTAAAGTTGAAAAAGAAAAACTTCAAAAACTCAACAGATAACAATGAAAATAGGACGGAAAGAGTAATAAATTAGAACGGTGGAAGTATGAAAAATAGACTTACTTTAATTGTAAACATAGGGTAATTTGTTTTTATGTGACCCAAGATGACATTATTTTCAACTTGACTCAAGTTTATTATATATTATTGCTAAAACAAAGATGTTTTCTTCTAAATACCAAGATTAACAAAGTCCGGGCCGAGCTGGGCGAGCACGAGGGACCCCTCTCACAGTAGAGGTCGTTCCCTCAGCAGGAACCGTCCCCGAATCAGAGACCGTCTATCGTGGCGTCGAAGAATCATACGACGATGCTTATTCCTCTTATGGGACCGGAACCAAGTATAGAGATCGCTCTCATGGCAAAGATCACTCTCGTAGCGTAAAAGAGATGATGGGAAAAGTGATTCCTCACCGTCTCGGGTTCAGAAAGCTAGCAACAGTAACAGAAAGTCACTGGAAGTCAAAGGCGAAAAGACTCATAGCCAGCGGATGATAGATGACCTGCCTGTACCCTGGATTGCGAGGATGTAGATCAGTTCCACACCTCGAATTCCGCACTTCAAAAGTTAGCGGAAAGACACCAATTGACTCAAAACATGTGATAAACTTATGCACGGAACGGAGATCCGGAAGCACTTAAAAAATCTTTAAGCCGCGACACCAGGTAGGCGTTGGGCAATGACTACATTGGTGTCCACAATGTTTCATACTCTACCTTAATAGAGCCTGAGGGTTCTTGAGTTCTATGAGCTTACATCCAGAAAGCATAGTTGGGTACAAGGGTCATCAAAGCGGCATTCCTAGCATACTTCATGCTGCAAAGAAGTATGTGAAATGATCCAGTAGAAATTCACACATCAAGAAAGGGATGGGGGAGACCATTGAAGAAATTCAATAAAGCGTTTTAAAATTGAAACCGGACGCATGAAGGGAGCCCCTCAGTGCATGCGAATCTCTGGATTCACGCATGGGGGTCAATAACCCTGAATTGACAAAACGCCTCAACTAGCATGTCTCAAAGACTGTGGAGGAAATGATGACTGCCACCACGGCTTTCATACGGGGAGAAACCGCTGCCGCTTCCAAAAAGAAAGTTCATACGCCTTGGAAGTCACAGGACCAGTCCAAACGGCACACCTTTGAGCGGAGATCTGACTTCCAAAACCAACCAAAGGATAGGCGGGGGTCCAACAAGTTTACTCCCCTAACCAGAACGCCCAAAGAAATTTTCGCGGCCGAGTCAGGAAAGTTCAAACCACCACCGATACATGTAACCAAAAAGAAGGCGAAACAACATGTTCTGAAGATTTCCTCATTGATTTAAAGGGAACATCACTGATGAATGTGTGCAGCTAAGAAAGCAGATTGAAGAGTTGGTAAGAGCAGGCAAGCTCTCGCACTTCATTAAAGAAATCAGGCAAGATAGAGATCAACAAAAGACCGAAAAAAGAATGCTCCAGTCAAAGACAAAGCCTGCGACCTCTATATGAATACAGCCGGGGAGAGAATGAGTCGAAAAAAGGTGACATAGAGCTTCGCTCGCGTCAAAGAGATTACGTTCCCACATTGACTGCCAATAAGGGAAAGGAAGGTCACGTCGTGATAGAAGCTGGGAAATTGGTGGGGACATGCGGTTCACTCCGCAGTACGCAGACAGAGGCTGAGCCTCGATGGAGATGGCGATATGTCATGTCAACCTGCTCCAGCCGGAAAATCAAGAACCAAATGGTCCGATGACTACTCGCTAACACGGTTTTAGTGGGGAAAATTATGGCCTCTCTGTAGTTAGGGCTATGGTAACTATAGGAGAAGCAGAGCATTCTTACGTAGCATGGATGAAATTTTTATGACAATACGGACACTGTCACCGTAGACACGGTATCATTGGAAGGCCTGGATATGAGAAATCCAAGCAGTACCATATACGGATCAGGAAATGTCAAGTTCGAGTGATTGAGAATAGTGACTCTCCGTTCGTACTCACTACTGGGGACTACAATGCGTGCGCCCACAATTGCCAGCAAACACCTAAGACTCTCGGCAAAAATGGCTGAAGCACGCTACGAAAATCTTTAAATGGCCATCATCCTGGACTTTCTGGACTAAGAGATTATATTGGAGGAATAGTATCGACCAAAGCAAACGAAGAATTATTGCACCATTTGAAGGGAAACTAGGATATATTCGCATGGCAGTCCATCCGACATGACGGGAGTGGCACGATCGATTACGAGCATCGACTCAATATCCGAGAAAGATATCACCCTGTCGACAGAAAAGGGCAGGTACCGCGAGCGCGTCAGGCATTCCAAGGAGAGGTACAAAATACTGTAGACGGCCAGGAGTCTGCGTGAAGTTACTACACGATTGGTTTTCCAAACCCGGTCATGCGTGAAGAAGCATGATGCTTGCCGAGGATGGCGTGGATTCCAGATTTTATAAACAAGGCCTGTTAGCGGATTGTTACCCCATTACAGGAATCAATTGGAAGGTCGAGTCTCTTCTGTGGATACCCCCTTTATGGTTTCCTGGACGCCTACAAAATGGCTTCACAAATACAGATGGCGGAACAAGATGATGGAAAAACGCCTTATGTATTTTGGTTGATAGCCTTTGAGGCGTAAGAAAACATTAAAGGCGGTAGCAACAGAGGGACTCGACCCTTCCAATCGATTCTTCTGGAAGTGGGTGGTTAACAATCATGGGACGGACCTATTTTTTAAATATGTGAAATCCACGCACATGTCCTCCAGCTAACATCATGCTTCTTCAACCTGACCGGGTTGGATAACCGTGTGGTAGTTGACTTCCCGACAGATATCCCTTGCCCTACCAATTTTTGTACCTCTACTTGATTGCATTGGCGAGCCTGGGGAATGGCCCCTTTTTTTCTATCGGACTGTGGGGATATCCGTCTCGGATAGTGTAGTCGTTGCTCGGTATTCGGATTTGTGGCACTCACGTCATTGTTCGGACGGCTTGCATCAGCGAATCATATCTATGTTTTCCCTTCAAGAGGGTTACGCTCTTGTGCATAATTCCGTTCGTGCTTTGGTCGATACCGTTCCTCCAATAGTAATCTCTTGGTCCAGAATTGTCAGGTTGTTTGGACACTTTAAATTTCTAGCGTGCTTCAACCTTTTTTGCAGAGTCTGTAGGTAGTTGTGCAATGGTGGCCGCACTCAGTTGGTTCAATGTCAGGACTTGTATAGGATTGTTACTATTCCGACCATTTCACTGGGAACTATAAGCTTGCCGTGGAGCGTGTTTGGTACTGCTTGGATTTCTCTTATCCCAGGCCTTCTGATGATACCGTTGTACGGTGACAGTGACCTTACTATCATTATATTTCATCCATGCTTTCGTTTAGTATGCTCTGGTCTCCTATAGTTTCAAGAGCATTTACTGTCCGTAAGCGGCCATATAGTTTCACACTAAAACACGGTTAGCGATGTAGTCGCCAGGGACCATTTGGTTCTTGATTTCCGGTTTGGTGGAGCCAGTTGAAGATTATCCCAACTTAGTGTTCATAAAGCACCTCCATCGAGGAGCATTCGTCTACGTACATGCGGTGAACTGCATGTCCACCAATTTTTGCTTCTATAACGAGTGGACCTTCCGTACTTTTAGGGAGCATTCAAGTTGGGAAACGTAACTACTCTTTGAACGAGCGGTCACAGCTTGTGTCACCTTCTTTGCGTCATCTCTGCCACGGCTGTATCATATAGTGGTCGCTGGGCTTTGTCTTTGGACTTGGAGCGTTCTTTTTTTCGAGTTCTTTGTTCTTGTGCTGCTATCTTGACCCTGATTTCCTTAATGAAGTGCCGAGAGCTTGCCTGCTCTTACATTTCTTCATATCTGCCTTCTTAGCTGCACACATTCATCAGTGGATGTGTCCTTTATCATCTGTGGATATCGCAGAACTTCGTTGCTGCTTCTTTTTTTCCTTCCAGGGGTTACCATGGGCGGTGGTTGGTTCTGATACTTTCATGACTCAGCCGCCCGGGAATATTTCTTAGGCCGTTCTGGTTATAGGGGGAGTAAAGTAAACTTGTTGGACCCCGCCCATCCTTTGGTTGGTCTCAGGATGTCAGATGCTCCGCTCAGGAGGTGTGCAGTTTGGACTGGTCCTGGTGGACTCTTCCAAGGTGTGTGAAAACTTTCTTTTTGGAAGCGGCTTAGGTTTCTCCCCGTATGAAAGCCGTGGTGGCAGTCATCATTTCCTCCACAGTCTTTGGGACGTGCTTGTTGAGGCGTTTTGTCAATTCAGGGTTATTGACCCTCCCAGCGTTGAATCCAGAGTTTCGCATGAATGGGGGGCTCCTTCATGGTATCCGGTTTTCAATTTTGAATCGCTTCATGAAATCCTCAATGGTCTTCCCATCCCTCTGCTTAATGTTGTGAATTTCTACTGGATCTTTCACATACTTCTTTTGCTGCATGAAGTTTGCTAGGAATGCCGCTTTGAGACCCTTGTACCCATCTATGCTTTCTGGAGGTAGCTCATCGAATCCAGGACCCCCGCGGCACCTCTTAAGGTAGAGCTTGAACACTGTGAACACCATTGTAGGCATTGCCCATACGCTCTACGCTGTGCCCGCAGGCTTGAAGATTTTCAAGTGGCTGCCGGATCTCCGGTTCCCGTCATAATTTTTCACATTGTTTTAGGCATTCTTGTCTATCACGCAAACTTTATGTAGTTTGCGAATTCGAGGTTAGGTGAAAAGGATTTAAATCCTTGCAAGTCCAAGGTACGACCAGGTTCTTCTTCTATTGGGCTTGTGTCTTTTCGCCTTTGTTGGACTTCTGTGATATAAATGCCATTGCTTTTTAGTTTCGAAATCAAATAATTGCTCAAACTACTAGCTAGATCATTTAATTTTTCTAAGTAACTGATGTTAAAATTACTAGCAAAAATGTGGGTTTGGTAGAACTCAGATTCCAAGTGGCTTAGGCTGTTGACAATGCAACCATTTTCTTGTGGGTACTGTACTCTTCGTGGAAAGATTTGTCCAAGTAAAACTTTGAATATTTGTGTGTATTTGAAAAAAAAAATTAAACTAGTTTTCAGTTCAACTATTGTTTTGGCATGTTTTGAATAAACTCATGTTCTTAAAGCAATGAATATTCATAATTTGAGTTGAATGAATCAGTAGTGATATAAATATACTTCACGGGTCAGGAAAGATTCACCCAACATGAAAGAGCTTCAGAGCTTTTGTAAAGTTTAAAATCACAACGCTAATAAAACCATGTCTCTTTTTTTGTCACCTTACTGAATCATCAATATCAACACTCATAAGTTTAGTAATCTTGCCACAAATACCACCCCCGGTCATGAGTCCACATTATGAAAGCATAAAATTGAGTAAAAAAAAGTTAGTGAGAAATCCCAACACGAACCTTACTAATTAACTACTCAGTTACACAACCATGACTCGAACCAAACCCGGATCCCAAAATCATCCCCATGTGGTGGAACCTTTCAACCATTAGGTCGTGAATCTATTCTTTTTGAAAACATATATAAGTACATCTGTTGATACAAAAGTTAGGCTAGGTTGTATTTGGCCCGAATAAGCAGTTATTCGGGTATGGAGTAACCCGTTCTTGTACCAAGTGAATTTGTTCAGGATCCCTGCACAAGGAATGAAACACCGTTAATCTTATCGTGGGAGCGGATCCCACGATTAGACTCCGGCGTGAGAGTAAGTATATAACTTTGGGGAGTAATCGAATGTAATTAGGGTTTATGCGATACCTGTATTGATGATAATCGTCTTCCTTTTATAGGCCGAGTAGGCCCTAGGGTTTCCTCATCTTTCAGCCCAAGGCCCGTCTGATATTTTTGGGATTTGGACTTATCTTAACCTATTCAAATAAGCAGAGCGTATCTCTTACTTGGTTAGATTATCTTTTCCTAAGATAGCTCATAAAGATATAGCATGCAAAAGCCACGTGTTGGACACCGCGCCTTAGTAGCCGCGGCCCAGACGGGTGTCCGCGATTGTGACCGCGGCCCAAACCTGTTGGCCCAAGTAGTGATAACAATGAGAACCCATAATCGTATGGGTGGGTCGGGTTGGTCCATATTATACGTCATCATGTCCCCCCAGTCTAGTAGTCGTGGCCGTGGTTGTGACCGCGATCACGATTGCTAGACTACAAGCACCTCGAACCTTCCTGGAAACCCCTAACTTCCGAGACCGTATGTTGAGCCTTGCAGCGTAATAATAGGACCCATTTATCAAGGAACGGCGAAAACGGCTGAATGATAGGACGTGCGGGCCCACCACCGTTTCACCTTCCTCTTAATCGTAACCATCCAAAAAGGAAGTGAAGAACACGTATCAAACATCCAACAACGTACAACTTTTGAGGACATAGTATAAATAGGGAAATCGAGCACTGTGCATGTTCCACGGTTTTCAAATCAAATCACCATTTTTTCATACACAGCCGCATACGTCACTTATTTCCACAGAATCCCATCACCGCAGGTTAGTACACCACGCCCCTTTGTAAAACTTGATTAAAAATGGGTAGGGATACAATACAACTAGAGGACACTGTATCAACCATCTTCGGAGAGTATCTCCTAGAGTTCACATCGGAGTATGGTATACCAGAAGGCTTACACCATGAGTTGCCTGGCCCAGAGGACACCATCGTGGACTTTCCGGAGGGTAAAGTTGGTGTTTACACCTAGTTTTTTGAATTTGCAAACTATCGCATCCCCCTTTCACAATTTCTCTTCGACATTCTTGGATATTACCAAATTCATCTGTCACAATTGTCGGTGATTGGCGAGGCCAAAGTGAGTCACTTTGAAATCAACTGCCGTGTCCTGAACATAAGCCCCACACTGAATCTATTTCGTGTTTTCTACGTTCCCTCCTATAACTCGGGGTGGATGTCGTTTAGCAAGCGACCGGGGAAAGACACCCCACAGTGCTTACAAAGCCTCTTAACTCGTTGAAGAACTGGAACAACTGATTCTTCTGGGTGGACGAGAGGATATTCCCCACCATCATGGCATGGCGCATAAGCGCCCCAAAGGATGGGATGCCACCAGCAGACTCCTATTTTTTGGTGGACGTGACAACTTTGAACACACGTCGTACCCCTATCCAAAAACAACCAAAAGTCCTACTATGCCTAGTAGGGCTGAGTCGGAACTTCTTTCTAGGGGATGACGTGTATCCCACATTCCTCAATGACGATGACTGGGGTGGGTGTCTATAAACTGTCTTTTCTTCTTATTTATTCATGAAAGTATACTAACAATTCCTTTGTAAATGCAGATATTGACTTGTTTAACCTGATCAGTGCCCCAAATACGACGAAGGTGAAGACCAGGACCCGACCCCGTGCTGCCCATGAGGTGCCCCTATTGACTGCTACCGCCAATCGTATTATAGATATGGAGGACACGATCGGGACATCAGAGTCCTCAGGGGCACCTTCCGCCATGGAAAAATCACCGCTGGATTTTGCTAACGAAAACCCACCCCCCTTAATCACTGAGAAGGACGGGGCGGAAGAACAGGTCCAGGATGGATTGTTGGGTGAAATCCCTCCTGTAGAAAATCCAGCAGTCATGGAGGTCGTTCCTGAACTAAACTTGGGGAGAGAAGTGGCCGCCATGGGGCCCCTTGTGAACAAAAGGCGCCGCAAAAAGGGTAATGATGAGGCAGATGCTAATGCACCGCCCAAGGTGCTAAGGAAGGATCATGCTACCTCCCGCCCAACACAGAGTACCCTCGGAGGGAAATCCCTAGCTTTAATGGGATTAGAGGCAGGCTCCACCTTTTCCGCACCTGTTTTCCTGCCGATGTGAGTGATCCGGGCCCGCTATCTTATGCGAAGCCACAACCAATCCCTGAGCAAGATATTGCCCAGTAAGTGATTCGTGCCATGATATCTCTTTTTGCTTTCTTTCTTTTTTTAGTCATGCTAACAGACCATATTTGCCTTGTTTCGTGAATTCAGATCTTCCAAGGGAGAGGCAACCGCGAGAGATCCGGACTCTGAGAAGTCTTCCTCCTTTACATCCATGGTTGGGTCGCCAGGCAGTATATATCGGCCGGGGTGGGGTGTGACCAACAACTGCCACTTGGACACCCCAGATGTATGCCAGGACATGGTGGATCACATAGTACCACCGAGGTACTTTTCGGAGTTGCGACACTTGCCCAATGATGACTTTTAAGCCAATACAATATAAACCTGATGCGGCAAGTGGCTATGGGTTCCCAACTGAGGCTGAGGTTTGAGCAAGAGGTCAGATTGCTAAAGAAAGCCACAGCCAAAATAGCCAAACAGGATCAGAGGATTCAAGCGAGGGAGGAGGAAATAAAAAAGCTTGATCAGGAAATTAAATCCCTTCGGGCTGTGGATACGAAAGTGCAGCGCCTTCGTAATCAGACGAGGGACTTGGAAACATTGCTTGAGGCTGAGGTGGATATGAAGAAGGCCGCGAAGGCTAAAAATGCGGAATTAACTAAAGAGTTGGAAAGCCTTCGCGCCCAGTTTACAGACCTCCAAGTTAGCAATGGTCTGTTGTCCCAGCAAGTGTCTACTCTTCAGGCTCAAGTCACGGGCGAGGAAAGGATAAAATCCGCCTTTGAGGAGTTCAAGAAATACGAGGATGACCAGGTGAACTCTCGGTGTGCGGAGATGAATGCAAGACTGGATGCGATGAGCATAGATTTTAATGAGGAGTTGTATCCTCATATGCTGACAGCGATCGCAAGTCGCCGATGGATGATCGGGCACGGTCAACGCCTAGCTGTCATGAAGTGTGCTGAATCTACAGAACTGAGGCAGGTATTTGCTGATGTCGTATCCACGAGGATCGCTAAAGGTATGAGTGAAAGGCTTAAGCATGGGGTAGAGCACGAAAAGGCTAAGCTAGATTTAGAGGCTATTGAGGCGTACGACCAGAGGCCGATACTAAATATGTTGCAGCCCTTCATGCCCTGAAGGATTTAAAGTACCCTATAGTCGATCAGCTGGAGAAGTTGAAGGATGCCCCTATAGACTTGGTCATAGCGTCCTTATACTTGGAGAGTGATTCTGGAGAAGACACTCCTCAGTGGATCCGTGAGCTTCGCTCTAGCTCTTCTTAGCTAAAGATCCCTGTGTACCCTGAAGTACGCGACCCTAAAGATCCCTGGTCCTTCAAAGAAGAGATACTGTTGGCAGATGCCATCGCGGCTAACATAAGTCGCGCCGAAAAGAAGAAGAAGTGCTGGGTGGTGTGCCGTACCCATGGGGTCGGTTCTGCCTACCATGCTAGATCTGATGGCGTCCCAATATCAGTGCCTATCGTTGCTCCTCAAGGTCTTGCCATCCTGCTGGCGGATGCTGCTACGCAGACTGAAGATGAGGCATCTTCGAGATTGCTTAGATCCAAGTCCTTACCGCCTATGTATAATTTGGATTGGCCATAATACCGTTTGTGGTACTTTAAACAATATTTTTTGTTTGTAATATATATACGGATATCCGTGGTTAACAATGTTTGTAATTTATCATTGCCTGATATATTTTGTTTATAATCGCACTGGTAGTGTCTTACATGCTCCGTGAGAGTCTTTTCTTATATACCTAACGTCTTAGGTATAAGTAAAGTAAGGACGTGGAATCCGTGACCGCTGGGGTTGCAACCCTCTTACGTGGCGAGCCGATTATAAAGATGCTTAGCCTATAATTATCCAGAGATAGTCATGAATGGCAAATAATATGAATTAAATAAAAAGAGAGATTTACTTAAAAAAAAGGTTTAACTTTTCATATAAAGAAAGCGTTGGGTTAGCTAGACCCAGCGGAGTTTTATTCATGCCCTAAAAACAAAAAGGAAAAAAAATACATGGATTACTTTATTACGAGTCCTAATTGTAGTGTGAATTCATCCATGCATGAGCTGTGGCTCAAAGGTAACACTTCTTTAGATTGGCGATGTTCCACGTCCTTGGGAGGACCATCCTGTCAGTAGATCTTAGCTTGTATGCTCCATCTCCTAGTGCTTCCGTTACCTCATAAGGTCCTTCCCACTTCGGGCCAAGCTTCCCTCCATCTACGGCATGACTAGCATCATTACTACGATAGACAAAGTCTCTTGGCTTAAAAGTAACACCTCTGACCCTAGCATTGTAGTACTTTCTCATTTTCGACTTAGCCTTAGCCTCACAGATTACCGCGCACTCACGCCTTTCTTCAAGTAGATCTAAATTTAGCCGTAGCTCTTCATCATTGTGCACGACGTCTACTACTACGGTGCAGTATGTTGGCATTCCGATTTCTACAGGTATGACGGCCTCCGTCCTATAGGTCAGGGAAAATAGAGTGTCGTCGTTGCTTGACATAATCATCGTACGATGGGCCCAAAGGACATGAGGGAGTTTTTCCAGCCAATTCTTATTTCCTTTACCTAGGCGGGCCTTGATCCCTTCACCCAAGCTTCTATTTGCCTTTTCCACGAGTCTATTGGACTGCGAATGTTTTACTGAGGCGAAGTGTTGTACGATATTTAACTTTTCGCACCTATCTTTGAATGGGTCGCCGCTGAACTGTTTGCCGTTTGTCCAAGACTATCTCTTTGGGGAGTCCAAAACAGCATACAATGTTATCCCATATAAACTTCTTCACTTGACTGTCGCTAATTGCCGCCACAGCCTTTGCCTCTATCTACTTTGTGAAATAATCCATAGCGACTATCAAGAACTTGACCTTCCCTGGCCCTTCTGGGAAAGGACCAGCGATGTCAATCCCCTATTTGTAGAATTGCCACGGGGCCGTGATGAGGGCCAGCGGCTGCTGAGGCTGTCTTGGCACTGGACGGTGTATCTAGCAATCTTTACACTTGCGTATAATCTCTCGTACGTCCTGGTGCATGGTTGGCCAGTAATACCCGGACCGCATGGCTTTGGCGACCACAGATCGTGGCCCTGCATGCATACTACACGATCCCTCATGAATCTCTCGGATTACGTAATCCACTTAAAGTGGTCCGACACACCTTAGCCATGGCTTCAAGAACAAGCGCCTGTAAAGAATCCCTTCCAACAATTCATATTGTCTGGCCTTAATGCGGAGTTTGCTTGCCTCCTTTCGATCGTTTGGAAGAGTCTTATTTCTTAAATATTCTATTATCGGTGTCATCCATGTTGGTCCTTCTTCCTCTACCAATGCCGCCACTTCTTTCTCTTGTATGGATTTTTCTTTAAATATTTAGACCATGACTTGTTTTGATAGGTGCGCAAAGCTGGTTGACGCGATTTTGCTCAAGGCATCAGCTTTCTTGTTTTTACTTCTTGGGGCCTGGCTTATGGAAAAACTATTGAAGTCGCTGATCAGGCTTTTGGTTTTCTTCAGGTATCTGATCATATTTTCTTCCTTGGCAATATACGTCCCGAGAACTTGGTTTTCCACCAACTTAGAGTCGATGCTTACCTGTATATTGCGTACTCCCATTCGCGCCGCGATCTGGAGCCCCGCTATCAGCGCTTCATATTCTGCCTCATTGTTGGAAGCGGCGAATTGAAACCTTAGCGCGTAGGTGAACTCCGTTCCTTCTGGGCTTGTTAGTATTAGCCCAGCGCCTGATCCATCAACACATGATGATCCGTCCGTGAACAGTGTCCACGGCTCTTATGGAGTTTCAATCACAGATGCCTCTGGTGGGGCGCCGTCCAGCTTCTCAACGAGGAAGTCTGCTAGGATCTGGCCTTTCACAGATGTTCGCGATCGGTATGTGATATTATGCTCCCCTAGCATAACGCTTCATTTTTGTTATCGCCCTGCCACTTCGGGATGTGATATCACTTGCTTGATGGGCTGGTCGGTGATGACCACAAAGGGATGCGCCTGGAAGTATCTGCGTAACCTTTTGGCGGCGCAGACTAGCGCCAGGACTGGCTTTTCCATTGGGGTATAGTTTATCTCGGGAGCTTGCAGCACTCGGCTCACGAAATAGACCGGTTTTTGGACTGTGTCTCTTTTGGTCATCAAAACCACACTAATCGCTCCGTGAGAGGCGGATAAGTACATCATCAGTTCTTTCTTAGGTTTTGGCGCTACCAGCATGGGTAGTTTCGCTAAGTGTTGTTTCAGCTGCTTAAGACACTGCCAGTGTGATTATAAACTCAATATATCAGGTGTCCAATAGAAGTCACTTTTTTTGATGCACTTCTTCAAGGTTTTAAAGAGTGGCAAAGATTTTTCCGCCGATTTAGAGAGGAATCTATTCAAGCTATCTAGCTTCCCATTGAGGCTCTGGACCTCTTTGATTGTCCGTGGGGATGGGAGCTGTAATACGGCCTCCGTCTTGTCTGGGCACGGTTTTATCCCTTCCGGACTAATCATGTATCCTAAAAACATTCCTTCTGCTGCTCCGAATGTACATTTTTTGGGATTAAGTTTCATGTTGATTTTTCGTAACGTACGGAACGTTTCTTCTATATCCCGTAGCATCTATGTTTCTGTGTGACTCTTGATGACCAAGTCGTCCACGTATATCTCTAGGTTCCGACCGATTTGTCTGTCAAAGGCCCTGTCTACCAGTCGCTGGTATGTGGCACCAGCCTTCTTGAGGCCGAAGGGCATTTTTGTGTAGCAATATACCCCGTGACTGGTGTGGAAAGCCGTTTTTTCCTCATCTTGTTCCACCATCTGTATTTGGTGATAGCCTTTGTAGGCGTCCAAGAAACACTTAAAGGGGTAGCCACAGAGGGACTCGACCTTCCAATTGATTTCTAGAAGGGGGAACAATCCTGCAGCCAGGCCTTGTTTAAATCTGTGAAATCCACGCACATCCTCCAGCTAGCATCATGCTTCTTCACCATGACCGGGTTGGATAACCAGTCGTGGTAGTAGACTTCTCGCAGAATCCCTGCCTCTACCAGTTTTTGTACCTCTACTTGGATTGCCTTGGCGCGCTCCGGGGCCTGGCCCCTTTTTTTCTGTCGGACAGGGGGATATCCTTCTCGGATATTGAGTCGATGCTCGGTAATCGATCGTGGCACTCCTGTCATGTCGGACGGCTGCCATGCGAATATATCTAAGTTTCCCTTCAAGAGTGTGCATAATTCCGTTCGTGCTTTGGTCGATACCGTTCCTCCAATAGTAATCTCTTGGTCCGAAAAGTCAGGATGTATGGCCACTTTAATATTTTCGTAGCGTTTTTCAGCCTTTTTTGCAGAGTCTTTAGGTGTTGCTGCAATGGTGCCGCACTCAGTTGGCGTCAGGATAGTACTACGGATAGTCACTATTCTGCCATTCACCGGGAACTTGAGTATTCCGTGAGCCGTAGATTGTACTGTTGGATTTCTCTTATCCCAGGCCTTCCAATGATATCGTTGTACGATGACAGTGACCTTACTATCATAAAATTCATCCATGCTTTCGTAGAATGCTCTGCGTCTCCTATAGTTACCAAGAGCCTTAACTGTCCGAGTGGCCATATAGTTTCCCCACTAAAACCGGTTAGCAATGTAGTCGCCGGGACCATTGGTTCTTGATTTCCGGCCAGAGCCGGTTGAAGCAATTTTCATAAAGCACCTCCATCGAGGAGCCTCCGTCTACGTACATGCGGTGAACCGCATGTCCACCAATTTTCGCTTCTATAATGAGTGGACCTTCCGTTCCCTTATTAGCAGTCAATGGTGGGAACGTAATCTCTTTGACGCGAGCGAAGCTCTGTGTCACCTTCTATCGCGTCATTCTCTGCCACGGCTGTATCATATAGATGGTCGCGGCTTTGTCTTTGACTGGAGCATCCTTTTTCCGGTTTTTTGTTGATCTCTATCTTGCCTGATTTCCATAATGAAGTGCGAGAGCTTGCCTGCTCTTACCAACTCTTCAATCTTCTTTCTTAGCTGCACACATTCAGCAGTGATGTATCCTTTATCATTGTGGAACTCGCAGAACTTGTTGTTGCTTCTTTTTTCTACCGGGGTTACCATGGGCGATGGTGGTTTGAACTTTCCTGACTCAGCCGCGAAAATTTCTTTGGGCGTTCTGGTTAGGGGAGTAAACTTGTTGGACCCCCGCCCATCCTTTGGTTGGTTTCGAAAGTCAGATCTCCGCTCAGAGGTGTGCCGTTTGGACTGGTCCTGTGACTTCCAAGGTGTGTGAACTTTCTTTTTGGAAGCGGCAGCGGTTTCTCCCCGTATGAAAGTCGTGGTGGCAGTCATCATTTCCTCCACAGTCTTTGGGACGTGCTCGTTGAGGCGTTTTGTCAATTCAGGGTTATTGACCCCATGCATGAAACCGAAGATTCGCATGCACTCAGGGGCTCCCTTCATGCGTCCGGTTTCAATTTTGAAATGCTCCATGAATTCTTCAATGGTCTCCCCATCCCTTTCCTTGATGTTGTGAATTTATACTGGATCTTTCACATACTTCTTTTGCTGCATGAAGTATGCTAAGAAGGCCGCTTTGAGACCCTTGTACCCATCTATGCTTTCTGGAGGTAGCTCATCGAACCAGATCCTCGCGGCCCCTATTAAGGTAGAGTTGAACATGTGACACCATGTAGGCATTGCCCAACGCTCTACCTGTGTCGCGGCTTAGATGATTTTCAAGTGGTCTTCCGGATCTCCGGTTCTGTCATAAGTTTTCACATTGTTAGGCATTCGTGTCTTCCGTGAACTTTTGAAGTTTCGGATTCGAGGTGTGAATGGATCTACATCCTCGCAAGTCCAGGGTACGGCCAGGTCTTCTTCATCTGCTGGCTTGTGTCTTTTTGCCTTTGACTTCCAATGTCTTCTGTTACTGGTGCTGCTTTCTGATCCGCGAGATGGTGGGGATTCACTTTCCCTCCATCTCTTTACGCTACGAGAGTGATCTCTGCCATGAGAGAGATCTCTATACTTGGTTCCGGTCCCATAAGAGGAATAAGCATTGTCGTATGATTCTTCGATGCCACGGAGACGGTCTCTGATTCGGGGACGGTTCCTACTGAGGGAACGGCCTCTACTGTGAGAGGGATCCCTCGTGCTCGCCCTGATCGGCCCTGACTTTGTTATACTTGGCGAGTATGTATCACTGAGTCGCTCATACACGCTCTTCTTACGGTGGCTCAGGCGGTTAAACATGTTTCTGTCATCGTGCCTTTCCCGACCACGCATCCTAGATCTCTCATGATGGAACATTATAGGCGAGTTTCCTGCTATTGAGTTTAGGGAGTTCTCCCTTTCTCTCCGGATTTTCCTAGAGCTTTCTCCAAAATCCAGTCTGGTTTGGACTTCTTTTCGCTTGTCATGACGCGCCCTGTCCATAATGATCGGCAAGATGTCTTCATAGTGTTCTTCACAGAAATCTAGGATGCTGGCCTTGGGCACGGCATTTGATTTCTTCAGCGTCTTTTCTTTGACACCAGTGTTTTTGATAGTGGCAATGATGGGGGTAACGTTAGCCATTGCGCTCATTGTTTCTGAGAGTGACTCCTAGTTTTGGGTCCCACGGATGGCGCCAACTTGTTGATACAAAAGTTATGCTAGGTTGTATTTGGCCCGAATAAGCAGTTATTCGGGTATGGAGTAACACGTTCTTGTACCAAGTGAATTTGTTCAGGATCCCTGCTCAAGGAATGAAACACCGTTAATTTTATCGTGGGAGCAGATCCCACGATTAGACTCCGACGTGAGAGTAAGTATATAACTTTGGGGAGTAATCGAATGTAATTAGGGTTTATGCGTATTGATGATGATCGTCTTCCTTTTATAGGCCGAGTAGGCTTCGGGATTTGGACTTATCTTAAACTATTCAAATAAGCAGAGCGTATCTCTTACTTGGTTAGATTATCTTTTCCTAAGATAGCTCATAAAGATATAGCATGCAAAAGCCACGTGCTGAAAACTGCGCCTTAGTAGCCGCGGCTCAGACGGGTGTCCGCGGTTGTGACCGCGGCCCAAACCCGTTGGCCCAAGTAGTGATAACAATGAGAACCCATAATCGTATGAGTGGGGCGGGTCGGTCTATACTATACGTCATCAACATCACTTCATTGGTGGTTTAAAAGAAACATTGTATTTCAAAAGGAACATGCGTAACGTGTCTGAAAGGTGCATATTTTACCATGGCTCTTTTTAATTAGTTTACATACCGTGCAATCATAAGTATAATGGAGCCAGAAGGTTGATACATCCCATCAGGTTCCACCAAAACATAACAATGCATAAGGACTCATCAACAAGACAAGGTGTATACACAATAAGTACCATGCCAGCGTTATCGCATCATGAATTAAACGTGTTATATCCTACAATGAACTAAAGCTACATATATTTTGTTTATTTTTATCTCTTTTTTTACAATCGTTTATTATCTAATTAAATTAGTGTGCATTCGCACAATTTAGTTTTAGCATCGACAATAACTCATATGTTGTCTTGTATTTGCTGCCACTTATCTAAACACTTCAACTCTTCAAGTCTTCAATTCAACAACAAAAGTATACAAAACTTCATTCATTGGCGATTAGTAGATAAATCCTAATAGGGGCAGGTTAATGAGACACCCCTAATATGATACCTATACACCCCCTAAATTTTTTTTATAATTTTGTATATATTATAAAACTGTGAAATAAAAAAATTGGAATAGAAAATATAAAGTTTAATAGGTCAAAAGTAGTAAAACGTGAAAAACATAGAGCATGAACATGTCTTTCCTGTTAATAAAGTGAGTCAAACAGCCTTTAAAAAATGCAGAACATAGATTATAAAGTTTTACAAGTAAAAGTATTTAAAATGTAAAAAATACAAAACGAAAAAAATGAATAATTGTCTTGTCATGTTAATACGGCGGGTATTAAGGGGGGTATTGATGATACAAAAGTAAAAAGGGGGTAGCACTAACATGACCCATCCTGATAACCTGTCTTATTTTAGTTTTATCATATTTATATTTATACATTGATTACTTAATTTTGCTTTTGCAAAACAATGCCCAAAAAGTTTCTTGGAGGCCGGATCGTTAAGCTTAGTTATCACCTTAACTAGCTTAGTAGTCATAGTGTCCATGGTATCTCTAATGGTCTTAACTGTTAAATTCTTGTAGTACCTTGTGTGAGATTAGATGGGTCGGTTTAATTGTATAAATGGACCGTGCCCGTTAGGTTATGTGTTAGTTGCTTGGTCTCCAAGCCATGGTATTACTATATATACATATACAATGCAATGAACAAAACACAATTACAATTATAACAAGGTTTTTAGCCCGTGCTTCGCTGCGGAGCACGGGTTTAATGTATTTTGCTTGTGTTTTGTGGATACGAAACTGTATTTGCTTGAATAGGCTAAGTAGTAGAGACAGTAGTAAACTGTATTTGCTTGAATCGGCTAAATAGTAGAGACAGACTAATATATGACATTGCTAAACAAAATTCTGCCTGAACATGATAAGTTATGTTAGGTGTTTGGGTTTCTTTCCACCTGTTACAAAAGGTAGACATGTAGAGATAGGTTTTGTTTGTCTACCCGTTTCCAAAAATACGTGCAGAGATGGGTGTTTTTTTGGCAGATTACACAATCTACCCGTTTCCAAAATTACATGCGAACACAATCTATAACCTCTACACGCTAGAGACTTCGAGTCTCCTTCAAGTGCCTCAATTATTCGCCACCACCTCATTCTCTTATTACCCGGTCAGTTTCTTTCAGTTGGGATATTGAGTGTGACTGCCAAGACATGTAAGACGACGCCTGCAGCAAAAACGATTGATAAATGTCATTATAAACTTGAATCAGCATTCATAGCTGGTGCTTGGGATAGCAAACATAGATTATACTAACTTAGGACATTAAATTATGCAGCTAGCCATACACTTTTGTCTTTATGCTTTCGTCTTTCCTAGGCGATTTGGCTACCCAGTCAAAACGCGTAAATTTATTTGGTTTGATTCAGCTTGAGTCAGCCTGAAACCCTTTCTGATTAGAGCTCTACTACATATATGATATCGTTTCGGCTTATATAGCCAGCTAAAGGCTTATTTGGTTTTAGGCTAATGTTTTATAAGCTCACATTTTGCGGCTTATTTTGAAACTCTTTAGCTTATATAAGCTCATTATGTCATTATAGCTTATATAAAGTTATGAAACATAAGACGCTGAAAATCAAATAAGCCATAAGTCAGCTGTATAAGCCAAAACAAACACCCCTACTTTTAACAAAGCTTTAACAGATTATATTCATCATCGCATAAAAATGCATATTCAAAAACACACACATTAAAAAGCACAGTTAGTAAGATAGATGGGTTTAAAAGGGCGTTGTGAATAAACATACCTTGAGAGCCTACTTATCCGGACACGCATCACACGGAAGCAGTAGTATGCAGCCCACAATGGACATGTAAACATGGACGACTTGCTAATAATTACTGTAGTCTAGTAAATCCAGTTAAAATTTTTCTGCTACTACTATATGGATTCCTCTTTGGCCTTGCTGTGAATTAAGTGTTCAGCAGTGATCTTATCTCTACCTGTACACTCCGGCATCCGCTCTTGTCAACGGGTCACTTTCTACTCGATACCACCAACTTTGCTTGCCTACAAAAAAAACACAAAATCAGAAAAAGAGAAACGTCTAAAAGCCTTTTTTAATTTACAATTGCGATTAACAACTCCAAGTTGGCACGTTGTGTGCTTATAATAAGAGCATCAACTATTTCAAACTCTGTTAAAGATATATAATTTGCTTATATCAAACCTTTCATGACTTTAAAAAGAAGCCTCAAATAACTCAAATAGTTAAACTTAAAAACCAAAAAAATAATTGTAACATCTTTATCAGAAAGGGATTAGATGATTGGGAACGATTTTTATTTCGAGTTCAAAACGATAAGAAAACAACTAAAAAACATACCTAACGACCTATCAGTTGCAGGCCTGTGATAAACATGCAACCATTATAGTCTAAACAAATTAAAGCATAATTAAGCAAATTACTAAGAAGTGATAAACATGTTATGTGTTTTGAATTTTCATAAACAAATTACTAAACATTTATATATGAATCTTCTATAAGCTGTTGAAAAACTACTGCAAGAGCCTAGCCAAACACTTGATAAAATGTATACGGCTTCTAGTTACGAAGATAACGCCTTAACATTACAAAGAACCTGACTCAATTCTTTATTTATGGTTCAAACCTGCAGTGCAAGTCTCAGAAGAAACCACCCACTATTTTAACTTTGGATCGCATTCACTTTTGTTCTTCATACCACAGATTGTAAAACTTTCAGATTAATTATATTTCTGAAAGGAAGCAAGTCAAAGGTATATTAATTATACTTTTTCGCCATTTTGTATGTTTATATTTTCACACTTTATAAAATTAAAACATGTTAGAAATATATATCTTATAATCTTATTTTTTTTCCTTTTTTTTATTCCTGCTCCCACATAATGGCCGTGTACTCTGAATGCAGAAAAAAACCTGGTCCGACCAGTTCAGCTGACACTAACACAAAATCTAATTTAATCCTATTTTAAATTGCTAACCAATCCACTAATCTGGCTACTTGACCGCTTAAATCTAGTTTCCGCTACATCCTTGTTTATTTCCTCTTTTTAACAACTTATGCACTCAAAACCATTGATGCCATTTTTTAGAAAATCTATGCAGGCTAATATTATTTAGAAATCTTAAAGGTGAACGAAGGAAGAAAGTAACTTACGTGGCCTTCTGATTGCAGAGACATAACGCGCCACTTTTGGTCTGGCAGAACGGTCGTGGTTCTGGTGCAGCTATAACTTTAATCCTAGAGACCGGATTTAAACACATACCTGAAGAAAGACAAATTTCCAACTCGAGTAAGAGAAAGCAACACTGGACCTTGTGTCATAAAAAAATGTTCTATATTCGATAGTTGTGAATTCAGAAATATGCTTGTTGCTATTTTTTGTGCGATGAGTCCGAGACAATGTGCGTTGATGAGGATTTACTTTAATTGTATATATAGATTCTTGAAAATCCAACGCTACCATTTATCAGTGAGTGTGAGACTTATCATTGACAGTGGCAAGACGGGCATGTCATGCGATGGGTAAAGTCGCATTGAAATCGTAAATGATTAATATTTAATACGTGCAAAATAGAGCCGGGTAAGGTAGCACACACAAATCCTTTTAGTACCAGACAAAAACAAACATGATTCACAAATCGAAAACCACAGTAGCCTAATATCTTTAATAATTACTTCATCCCCGTTCCTCAAATAAGGTTTACCTTTTGAATTCTTCAAAAAGGAAAACAAAAAGTAAAAAATCTGATGTTTTTAGCACGCTGCACAAAAGCAGAAACTCATTCGGTGTTTTTTAAGTATCAGTATCCGTTTTGTTCTCATATCGCTTTTTGTTTTGGCCGTTATGTATGATAAGGGGGTGTTTGGAATTACTTGATGAAAATGGGGTTGTGCCTTTTATTTTGTATACTAAATAAGCAAGTTGTTTATGTTTACATCATACAGGCAGTTTTGATGGAAACTATGATATCAACTTTGGGAGTGTAAGTTTAGGAAATATCAAATAGTAAACTGGATGTAAGCCCTTTAATTTAACTTGTATTTTTTAAGCATATGAGTACAACAGATTAGCCCAACATACCTTGTTGAGAAGCACGTGCAGCTTCCATATTCGTCGTAGGCGAGTCTTCATCAGAAAACTTATTTCCTCTGCATCTTTTTTATGACTAACAGAAGAAGACTGACCTGCAAAAAAATAGCTTTTCAAAACAGCTAATGAGAACCGTACTCCACAAAATTGCATAGAAAAATATATAGACGACAAAACATACTATTATAACCAAAAACAAATAACATTTCTTGAAACCGTCAGTTTCTGCCGAAGAATGAAAATAAAACAAACCACTACACAATGCATGATTCAAGGCCTATCTGGGACATTAACTTACATAACTGGTTTCATGCAATTTCAACCTTGAACCCGTTTTAATGTGAATAACTCGAGTACCCAATGTGTCTAGCTAATTGGTGAACATACCTCATACTGTAAAACTTAATTTATAAACATGTTTTTAACCGAACCTGTACACAAATCGCAGCCATAGTTCGAACATTTTATCGCACGCTTAATAAAATGTTTACTGAATATTTAGCTCATTTACGGCCCTAACCATGCCTTAGTTTACACATTCAATTACAAAAATAGATGGATCAGACAATGGATACTAAATAAGATTGCTAAAAAGTAAAGATGAAACATACATTAAATACGAAAATATACAAAAATATTATAATATTTATATCCATGATTCTTGCATTACACGATGTATTTCCCTACCACTAAACACCTCCTTACAATAATCAACTAAGAAGTGGAAACCACTTTTCACATAGACCTGGTAAGTAGTTTTAGTGATATGTATGAGCTGGTACAAAATAATACATATGGGTTATGTATGTGCTTAACATGAGGATTCTAAAACAGGTCAGTGTGTAGTTACAAAGTGGGTTATACCTCTAGAAAAGTCTAACTTTGAAAAAACTTATTAGGTTTATGTGAAAAGAAATTCCAATCTGTCATCTTACTGATGTTTTATGTATACATGATGCACCAAAAGATCATAATATATGATCCAGTAAGTAGGGAAACTGTTAATCAACACGGCTACTTAGGTTCGCCACTTGCATAACTTTACTTTTATTGTCATTGTATTAGTTTCTATAATTTGTTCGTTTCTCACTATTGATAAGTAAAATGATGCCCTTAAGGCCACTGTATAATTTTTACCCATTTACAATCCCCTACATGCTAACCGTTTAGAATATAGCAAAACTCTCAAAGCAAAGTTCCTTCCCTGGGTGTTACCACGACTTTCGGCCCGTTTTCTTTTTGGATAGAATTTGCCACCTCTAATTTATAGCATATTAATAAAGGTATCGGATTCATGAAGTCATATACCATCGAAAACATATTTAAACAAACATCAGCTAATTAGTATTTTTAACAACAAAACACACCTGAGCTCGCACAAAACCACAAAGAGCAAAAGTAGAGAACTGGGCATCGGGCACTCTCATACAAACGGCGAACGCTGATCTCAACAGATGCATGATCCTTTGAGGCGATAAATCTGTTAGTAGCAGAGCTGCAAGTAAATAATGATTCTCGTAAACCAAAACCAACAATAATTACCACTTCATGGTAAGTAAAATAGATGCTTTCAGAAATTACCACTTCCTAAGGATGTAGAGATCCATGTTCCGTCCTTGTTCGTTCTGCATCTTGATAGTTTATTTGAACAGCAACAATCTGCAGAAAAAAACATCACAAAAAATTAAAAAGAATGCTTAAAACTAAATATGCTGTTAGATGAGCCACCACCTGATAACATAGAATAAAATGGGTATATAACAATAATATCTCTCTGACACTACAATTTCCGTCCTTTTTTAAGTCACCTTCCCACTTTTACTATCTCCAATAAATTTTGCAAACCCTTCTAATAAGCACTCCAACATTTAGAAAATGACAAAGAGGTTTCAGTTATGAAATGTCTGCGTTTTTACTCGAATTCAGGGAGAACTAAAATCGCCAAGAAGGACAACTATAAGTAGTTTAGTATTTTGAATAAGCACACTCCAAAACAGCCCTATAAGTGGTATAAATAAGCACTCCAAAACAGCCCATATAAGTAGATTAAATAAGCACTTCAAACAGCCCGTATAAATTAAATAAGAACTCCAAACAGCCTATGGTACTTACATTGCTCCTTGAAGAAAGACCATTGTTGGGGAAAAGGTCGTTTTTTTTCAGAAAAGATCTATGCGTGAATCTCTTAATGATGAGCAGCGGGTGACTGTAGAACAACGTTTACGCCTGTGGCACAGCAAAACTGTCAAAAATGTTAGTAACTTGATTAGTTAATGCTAAAATTTTCTCTTTAACTACTGCGCTATCATTAATTCAACAAAAATTCAAAAGACAATCAAGAAAGAAAGAAATCACCTAAAATTAAAGCAGTTATACTTCTTATGGTGAACACACACAATTTTTTCTTTTATACAGTACTAACTTCATCTCATTACTAAGACCAACTTCTTCTTTTTCTTTTCTTCATCCATCATTTCTTTTGACCCGTCCCTTCATTCTGAGCATTTTCTGTTTGTTTAACCATCTCCTTTTTGGCATTCTTCATCCCTTGTTTTGGATACAGACTCTTTGCTGCACCCTCTTTTTTCTTTGAGAGACTGTTACTTTGTTGTCCTTTGCTCCGTTAGATTCTCTTTTGATAAGCTTTAAAATGTTTTTGATGACAGGTGTAAGCTTTCTTTTTGAGCTTTGGATCTTAGCCTTCAAGATTTAATTCCGTGGCTTGATCTAAACCTGTTTACACAAAGAGAATACAAAGAATCATAGACATTTTGGAGGTCATTTGCATCCTCATTCATCCCCGGAATGTGGGATTAGATCATTGGATAATGATCTCCAAGATTCTCACCAGTAGGTTCTGAGATTGAATCAGGAACAATAGGAGTGGGTGAAGGTGTTGGTGAAGGTTTGTTGTGAAGGACTTGGTGAATGGTCAGGTTGTTGCTCATCATGGTACCTATCACTTGGTTGAGCAGAAGTTGAGGTCAGGCAGTACTCATTTTGCTTCACCAGTACCAAGTAGGAGTAGGAGAGGGTGATGATTGTTCAACAGGATTGACTTTCTGAGGAAGCACCCTCATCCTGAGTTGGTTGGACCAACATAGTATCAAACAAAGGTGTAACTTTGCCTGAAAAATGTTTGCCTTTTCTTAACCCAAAAATGAAAAACTTTACTAGTTAAACTATTTACAGGGAAGTGATCTAAAGGAACAGTTATATTAACTAATTGTCTATCTAAAAATATAGAAATAAAACGAGGATACATGACAAACTTCTTCTTAGCCTCTAGATGTCTAAGCATACCATCAAAAATCAATTTTGAAAAATTATACTTTTGATTAGTTGTTAAACAAATTACAGCTGTTGCAATGTTTGTAGGAATTTTGATCCCAAAGGTACTTTTTGGAGAGCCTTAAACAATATTTAAATTTGTGAAATAAAACCTTCATTGGGGTTAAAACAAAGCTTTATTAAATGTTAAAACACTAAATCCCCATCATAACCCATACGTTGAAAACATTAAAGATGCTTGATTTGGTATGAGTCTATCTCTCATCATCATCAATAAAATAAGATCAGTTCGAATTGATGCTTCCGAGATAGACACAACCTTGCCAGCTACTTTGGCAGTTATGTGCCTTACATTGTTGATTGTTTTGGACTTAGCAGACGTCCAAAACTATTCAACGAATGTGGTTGAAATAACAGGACTTATAGTGAGCAAATGAAAAAAAATAATTACCGTTGAAGAAAATCAACTGACTACATGAAAACTCAACATTTCCTTTCTGTCTTTTCCAAGTAGCATCATGTTATGCTTTGGACAGGACTCAAGAGCAGCCATTTTGCTTAGTAGAGAGAGATCGACGATGAGAGAGATTAGGGCTTGTAAAGATGAATGATAGTTAGAGTGATTGCTTGAGCAAGTGTGCGATTGAAATGGTTTCTTATAGGTTTGGGTGACCTAATTTTAAAGAAAATGTCCAATTTACACTTTGTACCCTTGGCGGTATTATGTCTCTAACGTCTCTTTAGCGGTACAAACTTTAACCCACGTACTAACTTTACATGGTCGTTACAATCTTTTCCAAACAATGATTGAACAAGAAGAACAATGAATTCTCAGCACCATCAGAACTCTTTCTCAGAGTGACTCTCGCAAGATCTTCTTAAAGCTTTGAAAAACATATCTTCTAGATAAAGTGTGATTCTACCATCTACCCATCTATACCATGACTCCACTATTCAGGTTAATGCACAACAGTCCAACCTCCCTCACCTCACCACATAACTAACTCATCTTTGACCTTCAAAAATTACTCTTTGGATGTCCCTAACATAATTCATGTCTTCAAAATGCGTTCCACAAGAGAATTCCTAACTTTTAATCTAATTAATATCTTGAGCAATCATTCTTACTCTTAAGAAAGTGTAACAGACCACTGTTGGGTACGGTTAGCTATGCATGCATTGATGATATTGAGATCTATTGATGAATATGAAGGTGGAGTATAAGGCTTTAGTGATTTCTTTGAACAATTTGATTTTGCCATGATGTGTTTTACCTCTTTTATTTCTCACAATGACCCTTACCATATTGCCTCCCTTTAGTCAGATTGCAGCTTATGAATTTATCACATCCCTATGGAAACAACCAAGACTGAAATCGCTAACATCAATGCCTTGGTTTAGTAAATCATCTACATTGTCATTTGTGTGGATTGTTAGCACCTGTATAAGTTTTTTCTTCTCATAACATCTCGAAGAAGTGGTGCCTTATGCAATATGCTTTGCTTCGAATAATAACCGGATTTTTCCACAATGCCAAAGGGTACTTCATTGTCAAAGTAGAATCATTGTGTCAATGAAGTTGACCCATAATCTAACATTTTGATTTTGAATCCATAAACTTACCACAGGAACAATAGCTTGCAGCAGCAACATACTACAAAGCTTCTGTTGTAGAAGTGGCTACAATGGTTGCTTTTGCGATGCCAAGTAATGATCTCCTGGCCAAGAAATGACAACCTCCTTGTTGTTGGAATTTCCTGTCAAGATTTGTGCTCCAGGCATATTCACTATCTGAGTAGGATTAAATCAAAGTCAAATGAAGACTCACTAGGATACCAAAGGCCCAAGTGAAGGTTTTCCTTTTTAGGTACCTAAAAAATTTCCTATTACAGCACTCCAAATGAAGTCTTTGGAGTGACTTTAAACCTAGAACAAGCACAGACGAAGGCGTCAAATAGAGTCAAACATAATGTCATGACTAGAAGCAGTCACATAACATTAAGGACCAACATGACCTAGAGAGATGGACATCAACATTCACTGGCTTTCCCTCCCTTGACTAAATAGCTTTTGAGTCTCAATTGGATACTGGCAGTCTTAACACTTGCATAATCAAACTTCTTGAATTTCAGCAACATACGTATCTTGCTTATAAAAATAACCATCTAGCTTCTTTATGACTTGTAGGCCATGAAAGAAAGTAAGCTCACCCATAGAACATCATGCTGAAATTCTACTCTTCATCAATCCACAAATTACATCACACCAGACTTCTTTGTAGAACCAAGAGATATCCTCGCACATAGACTTAACTAAATGATACAAGTTTGGTCTTTCTTCAGGAAAAGTTTTTGTCTATATGTCCTCTTCTGTATCCATACTTCAACAAGATAGTGGATAAAAGTAAAGCATACCAATCACTTGGAGCTTGAAGTATCCAATTCACGCTTTTAAAAAACCACTTTGTAGACTTTCTGAGGAGCCTTTGTGATCTTGGAAACCTGGTGGTTGAAAGACATATACTTCTTCATCAATCTGCCGATAGAGAAAGGCACTTTTCACAGCCATTTGATAGACTATAAACCCATAAACAGCAAAATGCTAAAAAATCCTTATGGCTTCAAGCCTACCACAGGAGCACAAACTTCATCATAGTCTATTCCTTCCTATTGTGCCCGTGTCCCTGATCAACTCCAATCTAGCTTGTTTCTTCACAACCACTGCCTCTTTCATCCTTCTTTAATTCTGTATACCCACTTTGTACCGATAGCCTTCTTCCCATAAGGCAAATCTACTAGAATCCAAACTTTTTGAATCTCAAACTGCAACAAGTCTTCTTGCATAGCATCAACCCAACTTTCATCTTCAAGAGCTTCTGAAATCTTCTTGGGTTCATGTTGAGATAGAAAACAAGCAAATAAACAAAGATGAAAGTCCTTATGATTGTTTCTCCTTTGCTTTTGAACATAACTAACAAAAGCATGAGCTTCAGAATCTGATTGTTGACTTTGCTGTCTAGGTTGGCACTGCTGCGTTAGATCTCCTAGAATGAGTGTTTGAAGGATGAAGAGGGGATGAAACACTTGATGTAGGATAAGGACCTTAACATTCACAATAGTTCCAATTTGTGAATCAGCCTCTCACTGCCTCATCATCATAAAGATGAAATGTGATAAAAGATACCATCAGTAGCATCTTCTGAATATCCTCAGTGGAGGTACTTCATTTTCATCTTGTTGTAAATTGGTTTGTTTTAAGAAAAGATAGTGCCCTCATCATGCACTGCTGAACAAACTGGTATGACTAACGGTATTAACACAGTTAGTACCAGCTATCTTTAGCTGTTTGTGCTAACAGTACTAATAAAATTGTTAAGTACCCGCTAGTAATAAACAGTCACCCTGAGAAACAACTATCTCATTTTCTTGAACAAGATTCTTTGTTGAGAAGCTTTAGCTTTCCGCCTTAGCTTCTTTCTCTTTGCTTGAAAGTCCTGCAAGATCATCCAGAAATAATTGTTCTTCCTCTCTTGACTACCCTCCTTTATATCTATTTTTGAAGAGAGATGTTGGTGGAAGAAATAGAAGGTCCATAATGGAACTTAAAGACAGACTAGAGCGATTCATCTTAATTTTCAAATCCCCTGCATACAAGATTTGGTCTTTTGTACTGCATGATGGTTAGCTTTCTGTTGACCTGCATAATGTAGCTTGATTCTCAACTAACAATGATGATAGTTCATAGAATCATCCAATAATCAAGGTCAAAAGCCAATTTGGGTCCTATCCCTGCAACATTGGGTTTGTTTCTAAAGAATTTTATGTGCAGAGTTTCTTCAAATTCGTTTTTGGTTACAAATTGTATACCACAAAAGCCTTGCTTTGCAGAGAATACCCAACCAAAAAATCCCTCATCAAATTTTCACAACTTGCCTAAGTGGTCATGGTGTTCAAGATGGACACTGGCACCCAAATGGTCTTATATAACTTATAATTGGTGTTTACCAGTTAAATAGTTCATAAGGTGGTCTTATTAAGAGGCCTTGGTCTCTAAAACTTTCTGTTAAGAACTTAGCAAGCAGTACTAACTGCTTCAGCCCAAAAAGTTAGGTTAAAAATTGAATCTGCAAAGCACATGGTCCTCTTGCTAAGCCGGTCAATAAGTCCCTTTCTTTTCCTCTCAGCAACTCTTTTTGGTTTGGAGTTCTGGCGTGCGTAATTCCCTCTTGATCCCTTTAAAAACCACAGAATTCAATAACTTCCTGTTTTTAAATTATGTTCCATTAACACATCTAATAGTTTTAAACCTTTTGATTCAAATGTGTCGTCTCTTTGTCTTATAAAGTCCTTAAGGATTGCACTTGTTTCATCCTTAGTTCTCAAGAAAAATGTCCAACTAAATCTGCTAAAATCATCAGTGATAACCAAACAATAGGTCTTATGGTTTATGCTCCTCACAGATGTAGGTCCAAACAGGTCCATATGAAGTAGTTGTAGGGTGTTACTAATAGAGCTAACTAACTTGGGCTTACAAGAAACTTTGTGTTGCTTTCCTTTCTGACAAGCAACACAAGTTTGGCATCTATGAAAAAGCTTTGTAGGTAAACCTCTTACAAAGGTTTCCCCTTTAACAAGACAATATAAAATTTTTGAAATTTACATGACCCAACCACCTATGCAAAAGTTAGATTCATCTCTGTAGCCTTTCAATAAACAAGCAAACCTCCTAAAGGAACATGTTCTCTAAAATTGAAAACTGTAACATATTGTATGTCAAGGACTTAAGTAATATCCCCGAATTTTCATCATGTAACTTAAATCAGGAGACAAAACAAGACAGTCAGATGTCAGTAAACAGAACCTGTTCTTACTTGTCACACATTTTGTGACACAGAAAAGATAATAAAGGTCTGAAGTTCTTTCACAAAGCTTACCTCCGCAAGTCTAACTTACAGTTTTTTATTTTCCCTTTACCTGTAATATAGCCTTTACTACCTCCAAAGGCAACAGGGCCACCATTATAGTCTTGAAAGTCAGCAAGGTAAGCCTTGTTCCCTGTCATGTGCCTGGAACATCCACTATCAATTATTCCTTTATTCTTTAGATTTCTATGTGGATAATCCTGCACATTTAAAAGAAAGTGATTAGACTCTCTTAGGGACCCAAGCACTTTGGTCTTCCCGAGCCCCCGCTTGTAGTCTGCTAGTAGATCTTTGAAGAGAACAATTTCTAAATACTAGATCCACCATTGTATTTGGAGAGAATATTTTTGTTGTATCCAGGTATTCTCCATTTACAATTTGCTGAGGACTTAACAGCAATGACCCATTTTTCCCCAACAGTACTAACTTCTTTTACCTTAGCAGTATAGACCTTTTGGTTTGAAAGATTTGTTTTTAGTACTGTTGTTCTTTTGAAAGGTCTTGATGATGGTGGAAGTCATTGGTTATTTATGAAAAACATTTTTGCTGATCTACATCACTCATCCATTGTCCTTCACAGTCTTTAACTTTTAGAGCCATGCTAGTTAGTACTGTCTGTCTGATAACACTATGTCTAGCAGTACAAACATTGTTAGTACTGCTCGCCTTAAGCAAGCATTAACTGAGTTTGTTCCAGTTCTTGTTTGTACTGTCAAGGGTACAAACATATTTTGTTTGTGTAGCTCAACTTGTTTAGCCAATTTTACATGATAATTACAATCTCTTATTAAATGACTAAAACTCCCACAGACAAAACATGCTCTTTCATTAGACTCAATTCCCACCTCTTTGTTGTTAACCTTAGGTTTTTGACTTTTTGTAGACTGATTCTTAAGATTTTTCCTAGAAGTTTTTATTTGCTTGTTAGCAAAACTAGGTGTATCAAGATCTTCTATTTTTACAGACACATACTCATCATCACTATCTGATTCATACTCCTCAATGATAGGAGCATCAGACCAAACCTTAGGTTGAACTTCTATTTGTGATTCATTGACAACTGGTTCAAACACTAATTCAGAAGATTCTGTACTAATGTTAGAGACACAGGTATCAAGTTCTGGTTGAGTCTTTGCTGGACCATATGTATATTTTGAGTCATCTATTTCAACATCAGGTCCAGTGGGCAAATAATTCCCTGTCATGGGTGGAGGTACTGCTTGCATTTCACAGGTTTTAGCAGGCCATGGTTAATGTAAAAGGTTAATTCTCAAAATCATATTGCATGCACCTAAAAGACACTGTTTGAAAACTTCATTTTCATAACTCAAAGTCCCACTATATCTATAATCACCATACCCTAGCCCAAACTTGTCCCTTGCACTCATAGAATAATTTATAACTACCAAAGATTTTGAAGAATGATTCCATTTTTGTCCACTATGACTTCTAAATCATTTTTATCCTTTTTGACTTACCAACAATGTTTTATGGTATGTTAGAACATCTGTTTTTATCATCTAAATCTATTTTCATAAATTGATCTTTGTCATATAACCAAAGTTGATTTTTGTTGATGGACTACAAATTGGGTCTTCTACTTTCTTAAGACCCTGATAAAGGCTTTTATTTTCAACACTAACATCACAAAGTGCTCTCCTTTAATATCATAAAGTCATTAAAATGTTAGCATAAGACTCTTTACACTCATTTGAACAAGAAGGTACCTGAGTGTCTGTTCCTGAGGTGTTGTTAGCCATGAAAGCATAGTTATCATCATTTTCTGAGTGAGTTTGTTCCATCAACACATTCTCCATCAACGTCACTAATACTTTTGATCTTTTCTTTCTTTCAAGTTATGCTTTCATCTCTATTTCCAGTTCTTCTCCCTTCTCTATTTCCAGTATTCCTGCCATCCCGACCTTTATTTTCATCTTTGATCTACACTCTCTTGCAAAATGCCCTGTCTTGTGGATTTAACACTCCACTTTATGTTATCAAAACCAACAGGTTCTTTTGCATCAAACTGTAGCTTTCTACCAGTCTTCTTTGTGAAACTTCTTTATTCTCATGGAGATCATTGCCACTTTCCATTTTAAATCCATTTCTTCAAGGTCATATTCATCAACCTGGTCTAAGTCTTCATGATCCAGTTGAGGACAACTAGATTGACTTGCAAGCAAGGAATATGATGATGTTAATGTTTGTTTCATGCGTTAAAAACAATGAAAACCCCCCAAAGAAAGTGTTGGAAACCATAAGCAGTACCAACTTCATTAGTACAGTTTGTGTTTTCATAAACAAATGCTATATTGTGCAAGTTGGAAATGATGCATTGAGAGCCTTTTACATTCATTTTTCAAAAACATCTCAGATTGTTTTAACAATCATCAAAACTGAGACTAGTCCATTACCAGGGTTTGTTCCTCAGATCAAGGAAACTTGTTAACCAAACAGATAGGTAGAGATCATAGAAATTTTTTGATTTGCATCTTCAGTATATACAACCTGATCCATGAATCCTAGCGACTGAGAAGACACTTTGGAATCACTCGTAACCTTTGTGAATCCCATCTGAGTTGGATACAGTGAATCCTTCAAACTGTTGCTTTAAGATGTACTTTTGCATCTTTTTGGATTCACCATTTCCACCAAATCTGGATTTTATGCATTCACATATCTTTTTGGGCATCAGTCTTTTTGTGGAATTTAGCTAGATGATCTTCTGGTATGGCCATTAGCAAGGTGGTCCTAGCTTTTCTTTCTCTTTCTCTCAGCACCATTTCTTCTGCTGTTTTGGGAGGCAAAATCTTAATCTGTCCTGTGGTATCTAATGAGACTGAAACAGGACCATTTCCATTTTGAATAACCTCCCAAATTGGATAGTCTGTATGGGCCAGATGGTGTTCTATCTTTTCATTTATGCCATAAGTCCATAAATATTCTCCTTTTTGAGAATAGGCCATTTTATGTTGAAGACTGTTGAGGAGTTTGTTGTGTTGGTTTTTGTTGTGTTTCTTGTGGAGGTGGTGGTGGTGGAATATCATCATGTGTTCCAGACATGTTTTAGATCTTTATGGTTAAAAGATTACTAACTGGGTTATCTGTTTCTTCATATTCAAGTTTATCTAAAAGGCTTCTGATACAATTGTGTTCCTGTTTGCTAATGGATCTTAGCAACCAATAAAGAAATAGTCCAAGAAGTATAAATACAACTGACAATGTAAAACAATGATTATGAATACTATATGTTAATGCAGTAATCTTAAACACAATATAAGAAAAACAGTGAATCAATCTGGATAACAACTTTATTAAGGTGTTCTTGAAGGTCACAGATTGCTAACTATGATATTGTATATTTTGTATGATCTTGTATTGAGCTCTCTGTTTAGTAACTATGCCTAGGGTTCCTTTTATATCATAAGGATAACCCTAAAAGGCTTACATATTTTTCTGACAAATATCTTAAAATATCATCTTAAAATAACAATCTTTATGAATATCTTGTCAAACAGTACTAACGAACCTTTCCAACTAGACGGGTACTAAACTTAACCAGCAGTACTAACACTTTGTACTGTCGGTACTAAGTATAACTGTCGGTACTAACTATTTGTTCTAACGGTACTAAGTTAAGTGAACATTATTCGCTAACATGTGCTTGATGAGATTACTTTAATTGTAAAATATAGATTCTTGAAAATCCAACGCTACCAAATAATCAGTGAGTGTGAGACTTAATCATTGACAGTGGCAAACGGCATGTCATGCGATGGGTAAAGTCTAATTGAAATCGTAAATGATAAATATTTTAATACTAGCAAAATAGAGCCGGGTAAGGTTGCACACACAAATCCTTTTAGTACCAGACAAAAACAAACATGATTCACAAATCGAAAACCACAGTAGCCTAACATCTTTAATAATTACTTCATCCACGTTCCTCAAATAAGGTTTACCTTTTGAATTCTTCAAAAAGGAAAACAAAAAGTAAAAAATCTGATGTTTTTAGCACGCTGCACAAAAGCATAAACTCATTCGGTGTTTTTTAAGTATTAGTATCCGTTTATCGTTCTCATTATCGCCATTTGTTTTGGCGTTAATATGATTAAGGGGTGTTTTGAGAATTACTTGATGAAAATGGGGTTGTGCCTTTTATTTTGTATACTAAATAAGCAAGTTGTTTATGTTTACATCATACAGGCAGTTTTGATGGAAACTATGATATCAACTTTGGGAGTGTAAGTTTAGGAAATATCAAATAGTAAACTGGATGTAAGCCCCCTTATAAATTTAACTTATTTTTTAAGCAATATGAGTACAACATAATAGCCCCATCATACCTTGTTTTGAGAAGCACGGCAGCTACCATATTCGTCGTAGGCGAGTACTTCATCAGAAAACTTATTTTCCACTGCATCTAATCTTTTTTATACTAACATAAGAAGACTGACCCTGCTAAAAAATAGCTTTTCATAACAGCTAATGAAGAACCGTACTACTCAACAAAATTGCAAAGAAAAATATATAGACAACAAAACAAACTATTATAAACCAAAACAAATAACATTTCTTGAAAACCGGTCAGTTTCTTTCTGCCGAAGAATGAAAATAAAACAAACCACTACACAATGCATGATTCAAGGCCTATAACTTACATAATTGGTTTCATGCAATTTCAACCTTGAACCCGTTTTAATGTGAATAACTCGAGTACCCAATGTGTCTAGCTAATTGGTGAACATACCTCATACTATAAAAATTGAATTTACAAACATGTATTTAACCCGAAACCTGTACACAAATCGCAGCCATAGTTCGAACATTTTATCGCACGCTTAATAAAATGTTTACTGAATATTTAGCTTATTTACGGCCCTAACCATGCCTTAGTTTACACATTCAATTACAAAAATAGATGGATCAGACAATGGATACTAAATAAGATTGCTAAAAAGTAAAGATGAAACATACATTAAATACGAAAATATACGAAAATATTATAATATTTATATCCATGATTCTTGCATTACACGATGTATTTCCCTACCACTAAACACCACTTACAATAATCAAACTAAGAAGTGGAAACCACTTTTCCCCATATACTTGGTAATAGTTTTTAAGTGTATGTATGAGCAGGTACAAAAATATACATAATGGTTCATGTTATGTGCTTAACATAAGGATTCTAAAACATGGGAGTGTGTAGTTTACACAAGTGGGTTATACTCTAAAATAGTCTAAACTATTTGAAAAAACTTATAGTTTATATTGTGAAAAGAAAATTCAATCTGTCATCTTACTGATGTTTTATGTAAACATGATTCACCAAAAGATCATAATATATATGAACCAGTAAGTAGGGAAACTGTTAATCAGACACGGGCACTTATGTTCGCACTTCATAACTTTACATTTATTGTCATTGTATTAGTTTCAATAATTTCGTTCGTTTTCTCACTATTGATACAAGTAATAATGATGCCCTGAAGGCCACTGTATAATTTTTTACGCCCATTTACAATCCCCTACAGCTAAGGCGTTTTAGCAAATAGGCAAAAATCACAAAGCAAAGTACCTTTCCCTAGTGTTACCCACGACTTTATAGGGCCCGATATTTTCCTTTTGATAGAATTTGCCACCTCTAAATTTATACATATTAATAAAGGTATCGGATTCATGAAGTCATATACCATCGAAAACATATTTAAACAAACATCAGCTAATTAGTATTTTTAACAACAAAACACACCTGAGCTCGCACAAAACCACAAAGAGCAAAAGTAGAGAACCTGGGCGTCGGGCACTCTCATATAAACGACAAACGCTGATCTCAACAGATGCAATGATCCTTTAGGCGATAAAATCTGTTAGTACGAGAGCGGCAAGTTAATAATGATGACTCGTAAACCCAAAACCAAGCAACAATTACCACTTCGTGGTAAGTAAAATAGATGCTTTCAGAAATTACCACTTCCTAAGGATGTAGAGATCCATGTTCCGTCCTTGTTCGTTCTGCATCTTGATAGTTTATTTGAACAGCAACAATCTGCAGAAAAAAACATCACAAAAAATTAAAAAGAATGCTTAAAACTAAATATGCTGTTAGACGAGCCACCACCTGATAACATAGAATAAAATGGGTATATAACAATAATATCTCTCTGACACTACAATTTCCGTCCTTTTTAAGTCACCTTCCCACTTTTACTATCTCCAATAAATTTTGCAAACCCTTCTAATAAGCACTCCAGCATTTAGAAAATGACAAAGAGGTTTCAGTTATGAAATGTCTGCGTATTTTAACTCGCATTCGAAGTAATAAAAAACTTAGGGAGAACTAAAATCGCCAAGAAGGACAACTATAAGTAGTTTGGTATTTTGAATAAGCACACTCCAAAACAGCCCTATAAGTAGTATAAATAAGCACTCCAAAACAGCCCATATAAGTAGATTAAATAAGCACATCAAACAGCCCCTATAAATTAAATAAGAACTCCAAACATCCTATGGTACTTACATTGCTCCTTCAAGAAATACCATGGCTGGGGCAAAGGTCGTTTTTTCAGAAAAGATCTATGCGTGAATCTCTTAATGATGACGCGGTGAACTGTAGAACAACGTTTACAGCCTGTGGCACATCAAAACTGAGTCAAAAATGTTAGAAACTTGATTATTAATGCTAAATTTTTCTCTATTTGAATGTCACCAAAACTATGTACCTAAATATTGCAAACCAATTGTTATTTAAATTGATTGTCTAATGATTATAGTCAATATAGTTCTTTTTCACCAAAAATAAGCTAATGTTGATAGGGAATGGAATGCAAATTATACCTGCTCGTTGCATTACAGGAGTAGCTGCGAGGGAGATTGCGGTGCCATATTGTTGCGCATACACTCCACAGGAATTCATGGTAGAATACCGGTAGAGATGGTGTGGGTACACACCATAGCTCTGACCCGTAATTTATTTTTTTGCAATAGTTTCCAGACACCTCCTGCCAGGTTTATATATCAGTAAAGGCTCGATTAGGCGTTTAGTAGACACCATTTGTCGACCACTATTATTCAAAAAAAGGATGGTTCACTCGTGACCGCTGTTGTTAACATTAAAAAAAGGACCGAAGTTAGGAAACAATTTGATGTACAACGATAGTTAGTGTTGCTGCTTACAAAAAGTTATTGTCACCTGTGTTGGCAAGATACACATGTTCTCCAGGTATACTTCTCGGGTATTGAACTATCGCGTTGTCTTTCTTTAAAGCCACACCTTGCAAAAACGAAATCTGACAATTGAAAATATGCCGCCATAAATCAAATTTCAAGGAAGTACAGATGCAAAACAAATCGCAAGGAAAAAGACACTTACCAAGAGGTTCTTTCCTACAATCAATATTCTCCCTCATCATCGCTTCAAACTTGCCATAGTTAATCCATCAATCCTAAATTTCAAGCTCTTTAGTTAAATGCCTCTTGTTAGCTTGTTACATGTTTGCTAAAACATAATGTCGCATTATTGCCGTAAAACCGAGGGGTGGAAGCCATGTGAGAGGAATTCTGGTCAAATTGGTTGTTCTGCACATCACCGGATATCTAGGACACCTGAAAAAACGTAATAGGAATCAAATAAAAATCGTTCCTAACCATCTAATCCTACACCGCCAAATCTTTTAAAGTTGTAATCAGAGAACATACAAATGATTATGTTCCTAAGACTTTCCATATAAGCTTACCCAATTACATCTCGTATTTCATCTTTGTGTCAATCGTCTCAAGCCTCGGGTTACGAAGCCTGGGTATCTTCGCCTTCCCTTGTTTCATGGTTTCACCATGTTCTATGTGCACAACAAACATATGTGTCTGCAATAGGATTAAAAAAATAATAACCCAGTTAATGTCGACGAAGATAGTGATTTGGTGATGATTACATAACTACATGCTCACTATATGAGATTAAAAAGGAATTTACGGAAACATTTTACTTAGGATCGTGTCTAAATTCAGTAATACTATATCAAGTACTACGCGCTTGTTAATAACCAATAATCAAACCACATAATTAGACATCCAAGGTTGTCAATTTTCTAAATATTTTTTGCAACTAAAAAATCATTTCTACTCGGCAAATTCAAGATCTATTATGTTTCGTGGCAATATAACTCTTTAAATCACGTTTTTAATTTCCTTTGCCAAACGCCGCCACTAAATTATTTGCGTTTTCAAAATGCAATAATCATATAATTTGCCACAAATCGCAATACCAAACGCAGATGTTAATTTTTTTGACTTTTAGTTATCAAAAACTTGTTTATATAACATGGGTTTTAATCTATAAAGTACTACCAAATATAAATCAACCATCAAATCTAATTAAGGTAAGTACATTATAAGCTGAGCGCATTAGCACTTGTACTCACATCACTTGGAGCCGCATATCTATACATGAGTCGCACGCGCCATAGCAGCCCTAAAAGCAATAATTCTATGTTGCCATCTACTTGTTTCTGCATTGGCAATCCTGGCACAAAAAAAGGCTGGTTGATTCAGCCTGATGACGCTAGCTAGCGTTGCAGACTCATTCAGTAACGTGGTTTTGCTACTTCTCACTCTCTCGGCTTCAAAAACATAGATGTGTCACATCCCTGCACCATCACCATCAGTAGAGCAATTAAACCTCAAGTCTAACAACAATACATATCACATATTTTGTATGAGTATATCTTCATAAAAGCACTAAACTAAAAAAAATCGCATCTTTTTAATACTTTCTTAAATATATTTAAATTCCCAACCCATTAGTAAAATGTACTAAACTTTATAAAAATCAAACTTCTTTACACTTTCTTAATCTTTACAAAAAAAACCCAAAACTCTAGTTTCTGGGCAACATGTGCTACTTACATCACAAAACTTTGAGACTCATAAAATCAAAGTTCCTTAAGACCATAGGATAACAAAAACCCTAAATAATGACAAACCCCCAAATTATGATAAAACCCTAATTTTAAAATTCAAATTTTAAGTATGAATTTGGTACCTTTTTTGTGTTTCTGGATTTTCCTTAGCGAGCTCATTACCCATCTTCTTCCTCGTGATGCTGAGTTGATCATCCCTCAAATATTTGTATAGATGAAGATGCATAAAAGATTATTTTGGTGAATCAAGATGTGAGGATTTTCTAAAAAACAAAGATGAATCTGGAATAAATTTTTGGGTCAGAGATTTGAGGGTGCATATGTTTTTGGGTGTGTTTTTTCGGAGAAGAACACGTATGAATAATACGTGTATGAGAGAGAAGGGTGAATATGAAAATCAATTGGGTCGGGCGGGTTTGTAGCGGGTGCATTAAACACGTTCTCTGTAAAAGATATTAATGCCATGCCTCGGGATGACAATCTCGGGCTTTAATATATAAGTATAATAACACAATACCTTTGAGGTCTTATATGCTATCCGAGCCAAAACACTAAACAACCCCTTTTTCGGGCACAATTCTGGTACAATTTTGAGCCACCACAATTCACCGGAATTTACAAAATCCGGCCACGGTTTTGCCTTTTCCAGCCGAATGTCATTGATTTACAATAAACCAAAAACACTGTTGTGATCCTCATATAATTTCGAACCCCCCCCCCCTAAATCAATTTTGGTTTTTCGATCACCTTAACGTCATCGCCGCTGTCGCCGGAACCCTAACAAAAGGAATGCCACTATGGCTATGATTTAAGCTTAGATTAGGATTAGGCCCCCTATTTTTAGTCACATTCTCTCTGGTGTTATTATTATTGTTATTGAAATTTATTCTGTTATTATTGTTAAAAGTTTTAGCAGCGAAAGAAGAAGCATTCATTTTAGACTTAGTAACATGGGAATCCCTCTACGAGATTCTTCTCTAGACACAGTATTATAAGCATCTTTCAATTTAGGGAGAGGATCCCTGGTGAGAAAAGCACTTCTAACAGGCCGATAATAGTCATCAAGGCCCATTAGAAATTGCATCATCTTCATAAGCTGCTGATGCAACAACAACTCTTTACTAGCATCACAACTACACTTAACATCACAAGTACATTTAGGCAGATTAGTTTTTTGAAGCAAGTTATACACAACAAAACCATCCACATTAAAATAATTTTTTTGTAATTCTTTGCAAACAGAAGCAGCATTTTCAGAATAGACCAGGCCCATATAAACATCTTGAGACACAACATTCATAATTCAAGTTAAGACCATGGCATTACATCTATCCCATTAGGCAGTTAACACATCACTAGTAGCATAAGACTCTCTCAAACAAGTACCATCAACAAAATCATATTTGTTTCTAGCCAGTAAAGCTAACTTCATTGCACCACACCAGATTTTATAATTCTTAGTACTAAGAAGCTTAAATGGAATTAAAACAGAGCTACTATTATCACTATTTTGAACATGTAAAGGATTACCAGCTTCCAAATTATTAATCAACACAGTTGAACTAGAAGGATCACTAATAGCCATAATAGCATATAAGAAATAAACACAGATTCAAGAAAAAAGACAAAAAAACAACAGAACAAGAAACATATAAATAACCAACAAACAAAGAATAAATAAAACACCAAAAATAACAAGATTAACTACCACAACAAGAACACAACCAATCACCAAACAATGAAACAACTCCACAAACTAGCCTAATCCTATCCACTAGCGACCTAGACCAACAACATAAGAAAAAACAACACTAAACTAAACTCACACCCAAGATCAACAAGTCCCCTATTGAGAGAATTTGGATTGGCCAGAGCAGGTTTCACTCCAATCAAGTTCGAGGTTCAAGGTGTTAACTAACCCGTTTGCACCATCTACAACAAAAGAACTGTATATCTTAAGAGAGCATAAACCACTTATAGAGCAATAAATGTAGCGGTAATATCAAAAACCACCACCTACACCCTTCATTTACTTAGTCAAGGGTTATAAGTGATTAAAGAACAAGCCCAACA
>BQNB010014921.1:0-22500 GCA_026074375.1 Tanacetum coccineum | reverse complement strand
CATAAAATGATAAAAGTAAAAACATAAAGGTATATAGATAACCTTATAGTGATAAATGATGATGAGAAATATAATCTAAACCCTTGTTTAGATTTTTAAACCAAGCTTGCAACTCTTGAAAACCCTAATTTAAGCCAAAACCCAATCTTTGCTTCATGCTGATTAACCACTTGTATAGTGCTTAACCCAACCCTCTCTATACACCTAAAGAACATCCTTAGATATTTGTAAGTATGTGTGTAATTGTTGTAAATAAAATTTTGTATGGATTGGGGATGTTTGTGTTGTGCCGGAGCTAGGGAGAGAGGGGGAGAGATTTTGCTTGGTTTCACCAAGGAAATGAGAGTTGTGTGTGTATCCTTTATAGTTTAGCATTATATAACACTTGTAGCTAGATGCAATAAGGGCTAGAAGTCACATAATGACAAAAATAGATGAATTCTAGAAAAGTCTAGGTATTTGTTCTAAAATATAAGAACAACCCATGATTTAAGAAATGTGTATTTCCTAACAAGAATAATTCCTTGCCATTTATCTAGTAATAAAAAGAAATGAATTGAAGGTATAACTTGTAATTAATAAGTTGTAAGTAAATGAAAGTTGTATACTTGTATAAATGAGTATGTCCTTGTATATTTCCTTTATGTATATTGGGCGTCACATATGATAAAGTATAGGTAAAGTTTTATAAACTTTGTAACATTAGAAATAAAATGGTTTAATTGTTAAGCGTATATTTATTTTGGTGGTTTCCGGGTATGCCTAAAAGTAAAATTTTTTTGATTTGGCGAAAACGTAAACGTTTTACGCAACCAAAAAAATACAATATAAAAAAGTTGATTATTACATTTCGTAAAATAATATAAAGCTTGCTGACGAAAACATAATACGGTTTTGTGTTCCGTTTTACGGCTCATATGATAATATATATCTTACGCGATTTACTATATAATAAAATTAAAAGTAAACGCTACGAAAAAAAAATTAGTACAATAGAATGACGTCGTAAATACCTTAAAATATAGAATGTTACAGTTCTCCTCTGTTAGAAAGAGCCTTGTCCCTCAATGCTCCAAGTTTACGGCACTTGAGGATGGTACGGGTTCAAGCAAAGATGCGGATACTCTTTTGAAATTGTCCTACACTCTCCCAGGTATACTCAACTCCTTGCCGAGAGTTCCAACGAACTTTGACTAATGGGATTCTTCTCCGCTTTAGCTTTTTCACATCTCGCTCTACGATCTCAATAGGCTCTTCGACAAATCGCAGATTTTCATCATCTCATCTCATCAAAGGTAAACTTGAAAATCTGCTCAGCCAAGCATTTCTTGAGTTCTAAAAAAAAAAACGACCACATGAAACGTGTCGTGGACACATCAATGCACCGGGTGTAACACATCCATAAAGCCACCGTCCAACACGCTCTACAATTTCACATGGACCCACATAACGTGTGCTAGCTTCCCTTTCTTACCAATCGTAACCACTCCCTTTCATGGAGAAAACCTTAAGTAACACTCTCCTCCAACTTGGAATTCAAGAGGTTTACGCCTCTTATCAGCATAGCTTTTCTGGCGACTCCTAGCCGTCTTCAATCTTTCCTTAATTTGAACAATCTTTTTAGTCGTTTCTTGCACAATTTCTGGTCCAATAAGCTGACTTTCTCCAACTTCAGTCCATATCACGGGGGATCTACATTTTCGCCCGTACAGAGCCTCGAATGGTGCGCACTTAATGCTTGTGTGGTAACTGTTATTATAGGAAAATTCAATCAATGGAAGATGAGTATCCCAACTGCCACCAAAATCCATGACACAAGCTCGAAGCATATCCTCCAGCGTCTGAATAGTACGCTCACTCTGATTGTCGGTCTGAGGGTGGTAAGTCGTACTCATGTCTAGTCTCGTACCCAATGCTTCCTGAAAAGCTTGCCATAAGTGTGACGTGAATCGACCATCACAGTCTGAAATGATTGACACCGACACACCATGTCTTGCTACAATCTTATTGGTATAAATCTTTGCTAATTTCTCCGTCTTGTAGTCTTCACGAATAGGTAAGAAGTGAGCCGACTTGGTTAATCTATCCACAACGACCCAAATCGTATCATGCCCACTGCTACTTTTAGGCAACTTTAGTGACAAAGTCCATCGTTATCTTTTCCCATTCCACTCAGGAATTTCTGGTTGCTGAAGAAATCCTGAGGGTTTTCTGATGTTTCGACTTAAACATAGAACAGCGTAAGACATCTGCTAACGTACTCAGCAATGTCTCTCTTCATACCCGGCAACCAATCACAAGTCTCTTAGATCCATAGTAACATCTTATTCCTCACCCGTATGTACTAAAGATCTATAAAGAAGTATGAGCTACATCCATATCAATTCCTTACACCCACCAACTGATGAATCCAGATACAATTAAAGAAGTAAATTTTACCATCATCTTGTTGCTCAAGTGTCTTTCTAATCCTCTTATCCATTCACTGGGCTTGAGACCTTGAAGCTTACGCTCTGCGCTTCCAAAATCTTAGTCATAAGTGTAGAATGAATAGAAATACTCATCACATACTCGACTTGGCTTGAGTCTCATTTCTGCTCAAGGCATCTGGCCACCATGTTCGCCTTTGCCTGTGGTAATTTTGATCTCACACTCGTAGTCACTGAGTAGCTAGATCATGGCCATTGGCGCATATTAAATCTTCCTGGTCCAAATATGTACCTGGAGACTCATGTGGTCAGTGAGAAAACACATTTCGTCCCATAAAGATAATATCTCCAGATTTTAAGAGCGAACAGACCACCGCACCCAATTCCAGGTCCATGGTGTATAATTTTTGCTCATGCTTCCTTCAACTGTCTTGACACATATGCTATAACTATTCCCCGAGCAACAGCATGCTCCCCAAAACTTGATTTTGATGCATCACAATAGACCACAAAGTCATCGGTCCATAGGGGGAGATGCTAACACAGGAAGCATTGCATAGATTCTCTTTCAAATTTGGAAAGCTTCATCTTGCTTATCGCCCCACACATAAGCCTTATTCTTTTGAGTCAACAGGGTGAGGGGCTTTGCGATCTTGGAGAAATTCTCGATAAACCTTCGGTAGTATCCTGCCAATCCTAGAAACGAACGGATTTCTATTGGTGACTCAGGGGTCATCCAGTTCTTGACCGACTCAACCTTGCTAGGATCCACGTAATTACTGTCTCGTTGACACATGTCCTAGTGAACTGTTACTTCATGTACCAAAATTCGCACTTTGAAAATTTTGCGTACAACTTCTCCTTCTTGAGTAAGTCCTAAAATCGTTTTAGGTGACTTCATGCTCTTCTTCTGACTTGAGTAGATTAAGATGTCGTCAATGAACATAATTACGAATTTGTCCAAAATACGGTTTGCAAGACGCGTTGCATTAAGTCCATGATATTGCTGGTGCGATCAGTCAGCCCAATGGCAATGACTGTTGAACTCAAAGTGCCCGTATCGAGTTTCTAAACTCGGTCTTCGGTAATATCTTCCGCACTGACTCCTCAACTTATATATCCCGATTGAAGAACTATCTCGAGAAACAACACGCACCTTGTAATTGTCAAAACAAGTCATCAATCCTAGGAGAGGTAAACTGATCTTATAGTCAACTTGTTTAGTTATCTCTGTAAGTTAAATAACATTCACATCGAACCGTCTTTCTTATTGACAAAAAGCATGGGTTGCTCTCCATGGTGAGTGACTTGGTCCGAATAAAACCTTCTCTTTAAGTTATTTAACTTTTACGATATTCTAATATTTGGCTAAGGGGCTAACCGGTACGGAGATCAACAACTGGCGATGCGCCTGGAAACAGATCAAATGCGAAATTCGTATCTCTCGTACAATAGGTAAACCTATCAAACATCTGGAAATACCTCAAGGGAAGTCTCGACAACACGTAAGTCATCAAGCTTTTTCCCTCATCAGCCTGATACATGCAAGTGAACGAAGATCTTATTACCGGCCTCTTCGCCTTGAACTTTAAGAAATCATGGCCATTCGAAAAGATGAATACTAACAATCTTCTCATAACAATCGATGAGAGCTCGGTGATATGCAACCAATCCATTCCAATGATAACATCAAAAATACTAGCCGGTTGGTAACAAGTTATTTTGAACCACTGATTTACAACAAGAACTAAGGTGCACCTACTAAAATGGTATTGGTGCAAACAACTATTCCCGTCATCAAATTCGATTCATAACTAGTATTTAAGTACTGGGCAATATCAAAAAAATGTTAAACGCAGAAGATCCAAAACTCTTCTTAAATCTCCTGGTCGGCACGAATTCTGGCAACAGCAAGTACACATACGTTGAGGAATTTGTAAAGTTATTCAAAGTCATGCACATGTTAAATAATATAGAATGAAATATAAATAATCATAAATTTATCATGATAGTCGATGATTTATATAATTGATCGATAGAATAGGATATTGATATGTTCAAAAATATAGACGTAAGAGATCGAAATAAACCAAGTATTATATAATAAGAATTAATAAATAATGCAATAATGACAATCGGAAATGTAAGTAAGAATCAGGGAAATACGCCGCGCGCGATATCAGATAACGATGAAGGATTTCTGTATTAAAAATGAAAGAAAAGAAACCTTTAAACTTTATGGTTAATAGACTAGGTTTTGTAAAAATTGACCAGTTCCCTATAACCGTGGCTCTGGTACCATCTGTAACACCCCTCATATCAGGTAGCAGCGTAATGGTAAACAATGGGGAGCTACGGTCCAAAGTACAAAATCAAGATATAGAAAACGACCTTAAATGGACGTTTTAAGATAAGATTTCATTCGATGCCATAGCAAATATCAGAGTTTCATACATTAGCCCATATGTATTTAAAAGTCATAAACATTTCCACATGCTTTTTTAAATAAAACAAAACTTCATACTACCAAAAGGAGACTTAAGTTTTTTATAGATACAAAGTTGCATCGAATTTTAATAAACACATAATCATCTTTAATGATACCATCACGGCTCCCAACCCAAGCTTATACCTTAGGACCTGAAATTAAACATTCTAAAAGTCAACCCAAAGTTGAGTGAATCCAATGGTTTGTCGGTAAAAAGATGGACCACAAGATTTAAGTAATAGTAGACCATGAATCATATTCAGTAGTCTAAAAACAGGTATTATTGCACTAAGCTCATGACACCGAACCTTAACACGTAATAAGTAATCGTAATATATGCCCCACGCAGTAAAAAGGATGATGCCAAACAACCAACGTATTATTCAAATGTTAAATGTCACATGAGTCAACATTTTGCCCCAAAGAAAGGTGTGGATTGTTAGTCCCGATAGATCTATCCCACAACACTCGCGCTTACTAAATAGGCAACACACGTTTCAGTATAAAAGTGACTTAGAGTTAATTAAGTCAAGAATATTATCACAAAATACATCCAGTTTTAAAACACTTGAGTCCGTAGAAAAACAAGCATGGTAAATACCACCCCCGTAAGTATGTAAAACAAGTGATATAATAGGCTATGAACTCACCCAGTGAATTGGTAATCACAAGATAATCAAAATTGAAAAATGCGTTCCTAAGGAATCGCGAAGGCAACCAAATCCAATATAGGGTCGTATAAGTACAAACACTTTGATTATTTATAGTCGTAATAGCTCATCAAACTATTGTACGGACTTGAATCAAAAATAAAAAGGTCATGTAAGAGACGTATGAGGAGCTAGGAACTTTAAAATCGTAAATCCAATAACTTGTCGATAACGCCACCCCGAAGAGGCCTCATATGAAACTCCCTAGTAATAAGTACTTTGAATAACTAATACACATATAATTCTATGATAGCTACACACCATCAAATCGTTAGTACAAATCATATTTATAAAGTAAAAACTTATAAAAATACTTTAGTAATACTGGCGTAACATTCATCTTTAATTACATGATTCTTTCGTTTCTTATGTCCACGCCTTCTATTAAGACGAGTATATCAAAATAAACATTTTTGCAAAATCTGAGTTATCTGAATGAATAGTGAGTTTTACTGTTTCTTAACAGTTAAATATTTATTTTTAATATGATTTAGTTATCGTAAATCTCGTAAATGTCGTAACTTATTCATTATAGATCCGTTTTTAGCGATTCTTTCGAGCACGTATTCATTTTTAAAAGTTTTATCATATTAATGAGGTTTTCATAAATTAATGTCCCTGATGAATAGTAACTTTTTATAAAATTTATTTTATAAAACCCGGTATTAACGTAAAACGTATATTTATCGTATCTTTTTCGTTATAAATCGGTTTTTCGAGTTTCTTACCTTTTTGAAATCATCATGAAGTGTACTATCCTTATAAATCATAAAGTGCCAGTTATCATACACGAATCAAAATAGCCCCTATATATTTATTGGTTAATTTCTATAACTATGTTTTTATATACTTTTACCTACAAGTTTAAACTTGAACATTTTATATTAAACCAAGAGTGTACAACACTTATAAATACATTTTAATCATTGATATAACCACCATCATAGCCATAGAGATAAAAAAGTAACAAAATGATGAACACCATTACAAACTTCAATATTTAAAACAAGTTAAAAAGTAAACCTAGTGGTATAACCAACTTAGAAATACATAAACACCTAAAAAGGAAAAAAGTACAGACATAACGGATTAAAGAACACCATATATTTATAAAAGAAGATTGAATAAATATAATCTAAACCCTAGTATAGTATTTTAAACCAAGCTTGCGACTCTTGAAAACCCTCATTCAAGCCAAAACCCTATTCGTTAGCTTCATGCTTGAATAACCACTTGTAAAGGCTAAACCAACCCTTCTAAACACTAAAACATCTTAGATAATATGTAGAAAATGTGTAATTGGTTTGTAAATAAATTTGTATAGATTGGGTGTAGGTTTTGTGTTGTGTCGTGATCAATTGAGAAGAGGAGGGAGAGATTATTTGCTTGGTTTCACCAAGGAAATAAGAGATGTGTGTGTATCCTTTCTAAGTTAGGGCCATTATAACTCTTGTTAGCTAGAAGCAATAAGGGCTATAACATAATAAGACCAAAAAGAGGACTGCTATGTATAAATTCCTTGGTCTTGGTTCCTAAAAGATGAGAACATCCTATAGATTAAGGAATAAGTTTTCTAACAAGATATTTCTTGCCATTTATCTCATATAAAAGAAAAGAATGAAGGAAAACTGTTATTAATAAGTTGTAAGTAAAGTAAAGTTTGTTATACTTTGTATTAATTGTAAGTCTTGTTTATTTACATTATGAATAAGGGCGTCACATATGATATACATAGGTAAAGTTTTAAATAAACTTTGACATAAGAAATAAAAATGTTATTTGTTTGGAAGCGTATATATAATTTTGGTTGTTCCGGTATGCCTAAATTGTATTTTAATTGCGAAACGTAACGTTTTTACGCAACTAAACCAATAAAATAGAAAATATAAAAAGTTATTATTACTTTCGTAAAAAATATATTGCTAATGCTGACGAAAACTTTAATTCTTTTGTTGTCCAGATTACGCTAATTGATAATTATAGCATTACTCGAATACTATAATAAATAAGAATTAAAAGTAAACGCGTACAAAAAAATAATAATTAGTAAAATAGATGACGTCGTAAATGACCTGAAAATACGGAATGTTACAAGTGATGTGTAATCATATATACCGATTGCTATTGATATTGATAACACAAATATAGAAGGAACCAAAACACATAGATTATAACAACACATGCTAGAAGTCAAATAAACCGTTAACTATCTAAGCATGCTAGCTGACACACAAATTTGCATTAATCTAATTACCTACAAGGCCACTGATATAGAAACAATTCAAGATAATTTGAGCAATTTCAGTTATATGTTTCTTTTGCACATGATTCACCCCAGTTATATTTTGTATGAATCAATTTTCATTTTGTATCATGTATTATTATAGGTAAAAACTCCACATTTTTTTAGAATCTGTTATTTATGAGGAATTCATTTTACTAATTAAAACAGAGAGTTAGTACATCAAAGAAAGAACTTTATAGCGAATTCAAATGAACTGGTTACAAGCTTAAGGAAAATTAAATTAAGTAGAAAACAATAAGCTAAAACGATTTGAAAAGAAAAATTACATAAGCTAAATTCTATCATACTTGCTAAAAACTAGATGTCTAAGTGAGTGAGGGAGAGCTCTTTTTATAGGCTGAGAGAGAAGCTTCTAGGCTCGAGCACACGTTCCTTTACCTTTGATCTTGGCCCTTAATCATGATCCAATCATTGATCTTTGAATTCTAGCCCTTGGATGACAATGTAAGCACACAGATTGCCAGCGTGGCAATCCTATTTCTTTGGAGCCGTGTGCTTCTTTTACATTGATTTCAATGTAAAATTCCAATTAAGTTGTGTTTCTTTGAAGTCCACATGCTATCCCATGTGTCAGAGGTGTCCAATCAAAACCCTTGAGTGACGTTTTGCTATGCTGAGCTGGGGCTTGGTACTAGCATCTCTTGCGGCCACGTAGGATAAGTTAATTGCATTTTTATTGGGTAATTTTGAGGATGGTAAATTGGGGAAGACGGTGAACAGTAAAACTATTTTTCCCGCCCTCCAATTTCTTATTCGTTTGTGTTTGACTGTGTTGAAAGTGGGGGTTGACTTGGGCTCGGGTAAAATAAAAGGGTAATGGACCATGGGTCATTATTTCAGGCTTGGGTTAAAAATGGTTAAGGTTAATATATAATGGACTTAACGACCGTTAGTCCTCAATTAACAAAGGACTAATGGTGTTATTCTTTTAGGGACTTTTCGTGAAATTAATTTAACATTAAGGGTTCTTTTGGTATTTTAAGGATTTTAGACTTCAAGGTTGACCATGGTTGACTATGTTGACCTTTTTGCTGATAAAACTCCCGGCTCTTGTGCACTTGTTCTATCTCATGTTCGTTTTTGCCCGGTTTTGGCTGTTTTTTGCGATTTTTGCAATATCCGTACCTACACATCATAAATGACAAAACACACAATATACAAGCATAATTTTCATCATTTTAGGGTTTGTTTTGATATAAAACGGATATGTGATTTCTCACATATCACTTGTAGTTCATCAATAAGTTCTTCTATCATGGGAATAGGAAACTTATATTTAATTATATGCTTGTTGAGTTGTCTGTAGTCTATACACATTCTCCATGAACCATCTTTCTTCTTTACCATAACAATTGATGAGGAAAAAGGACTTTGACTTGGTCTAATAACCCTTGAATCAAGTAGCTCTTTGACCATTAACTTTATGGCATCTTTCTGATTTGGTGGATGTCTATAGGGTCTTATATTAATTAGAGAAGTGTTTGGCAATAGTGGAATGTGATGATCATGTGATCTCTTTGGTGGCAAGGCATTTGGCATACTATACACATCAGCATACTCTGTAAGTAAATCTTCCACAGCTTTACATGGGTGTTTGACAATACCTTGTTCTGACTCTTCCATTGCAAACAAAGTAGGAGGATAAACACATAAAGTCATAGAGTTTAACATTGCTTCTGGCCCCTTTTTTCTACCCCCTTTGCCTTGCATCCACTAGATAGAGGTTTGAGGAGTACCTCTCAACAATACTTTGCTCTTCTCATAGTCAAATTCCATGGTCAACTTTTGAAAATTGAACTTAATATCACCCAAAGTAGCTAACCACTGTACTCCTAACACCATTTCACATCCTCCTAAAGAAATTACCACATATCAGTCACAAAAGGCAGTCCTTGAAGAGTCCATTTAAAATCCTTGCACATGAATGAACTAGTCAAACTATTACCATCTGCCACATCCACTTTCAGAGGACAAATACTTTGCATCTTACACCCAATTCTCTTTGCAGTCTGTATATCCATGAAATTGTGAGTACTGCCACAATCAATGAGAATGTATACTACTTGCTTGCCCACATAACCCCTTATTCTCAAAGTTCTATAAGATGTAACACCAGACAAAGCATGAATAGAGATTTGTGGACTAACATCCTAAACAAAACCATTGGGTGAATCCTGAGTAAATAACTCATTAGTACATTCCTCAAATATCTCCTCCCCTGCATCCTCAGTCCTTTCTATAACCACTTCCAATGAATGTAACTGACCACTACATTTGTGACCAGGAAAGTACTTTTCATCACAGTAAAAACACATATGATTTGCCCTTTTTCCAATTCTTTTTTAGTTAATCTCTTCTTAAAAGGACTGTATCATTTCTAGAACTAGTGTTTAGCATAACTACATTAGAACTACTAGTTCTCTGGTAACTAGTCACAGGCTTATTGGACACATTAGAAATTGGTTTAGGAGTAGGAAGAATAGGACCATACCTTGATTTCATAGCCACAATTGTCTGTTCTTGCATTTTTGCCAAGTAATACACATCATTGAGAGTGTCCAAAGTGAACATCCTAATAAGTGAACTGATTTCAAGTTTCAGACCCCCAAGAAACAAACGGCATGTTTTTCACTCAACTTCATCCTATTCAATAGAGACTCAAACTTTTCATGATACTCTTTAACTGTTCCATCCTGTTTCAAATTCTTCAGTTCCATTAATGGATCATAAAAAATAGAATCAAACCTCCAAATAGCCTCCTTTGCATACAACTCCCATGGATAATCCTCACTAAACCTTTTACAAAACTGTTGATGCCATATCAGGGCTTTGTTATAAACATGCATAGAAGCCAATTGAATCTTATCCTTCTCTTCAACTTCATCAATCCTAAAGAATTGGTTACATTTGTAAATTCAACCTTTAACATCATCACCACTGAATTTGGGAAATTCAATTTTAGCCAATCTCCCATAACCGTCATTACCCTTCTTGTAAGTGTTACCAACACCACCACCACCTTGATATGGACTACCACTATGATGATTAGTACTGTCTTGCCCATTGTGACTAGTACTTTCACCATTCTTGAGTTTGTTAACCTCATCAGAAAGCACCTTTTGACCAACTAAGAAGGTTTTCATTCCCTCCTTAATTTCAACAATGACAACCTTCAATTCATTAATGGATTCTTGCACTGATTTCATGGTAGAAACATGGGTAATTGAATTATTTCTTGTGGAAACCATGAGCTCTAACAACAATCACTACTTCTTCTCCTATTTAGTGACAGTTGTTGTTAATAATGTGGGTATTAGATCAACTTAAACCATAATCCACTAACCGTAGGTTCAAGAACAGAGGATTTAACCACTTATGGGTTGTTCTTGTGATTGCTAAGTATGTTAACACTTGATAAAATTTCTTCACCGGAAAACACGTCGGAGAAGATGATCGGAGTGCCAGGAAAGCGCTCTGATACCGCTTGATACTAGTCAAATGGAGTGGATATGATCAAACCAGGAATATAATGAATTCGAGGTGAGAACTAGTAAAACAATCAGGATATCAATGAAGGAAATGATCTCGAAATTGTATTACAACTGAACGGTTAGTTTGTTACAAGATTACAGGAAGAGAGAAAGTGAATTACAAAAGTGATGCCACAATGAAATGTAAACGAAGTATTTAAAAGGAATGGTTTGGCGCCTTTTTCAGTTAAGTCTGTTATGGGCAGAACACGTACACCTCACGTGCTCAGTGTAAACACTTAACACGTGCACCTCACGTGCCATAACATTTCAAACGTATCATTCTAACAGAAAGAAGATTATATCTTTCCAAAGCAGAAGTCCAGATATAACTCTTCTTTCTCTTAGAAGATCCGAAAATATGGGTTTAGTTGTAAGCGATTCGTGTTTGAATGATATTGAAGAGTTGCTTTGTTAAGGTAAACATTTTGAGGTATGGTTGGAATGAGTTGAAAAGGAAGAACATGGTACTAACATTAGGCAAAGAAATCCAGCGAGGAGTAAAGTGAAATGAAACATTGTGATCGAACCAATAGTGTAATTGTCGCCACAAGCTCCTTGATAATAGATGCCTCGAACGCATAATCAGATACATGAGTTGCAGGGTCCATGATCATAAACACAGAGTGATCAAGTGCATTGGCTATATGATAATAGATAGTGTATCTTCACTTCTTGTTACACAAGCCGTATGGTTTCAGGGGTGAATACCACAGGGGTAGGAGTGTGGGGCTTTGTTTTTTTAGAAAGAGCAGCTGCTCGACAATCTTCTATTATTCATTGGAGGGGTTGAAGCATCTTCGAATCTAACATGAGCATCTTCGGAAAGGCCTCGTCAAGCTTCATATCAAATTTACGTTTTTCTTCAGGGGACGGGACGTGATTTGTGAATGATGGTGCCATTGTGTGAATTTGTTGCTTTCGGTAGTGTGGGATAAGCTAAGTTTATAATGTCTGAACATGAGAGTAAGCCAATGGCTAGAAGAATCTTGCATTTTGAAGGCATATAATCCGATATCCCTGATGTGTTTTTTTTCTTTGTTCAACTGGTCAACTAAATTATGAAATGGAAATTAAATATACTCCCAGAGACAGCCCCAAACAGACGCAATAACTTATAAATGAGCTTATTACATAGAATATGAGGGTCCTTTGGATTGCTTATTTAAGTGCTTACTTGCCTTTTGTTTAAGTAAATAAGCAGTTTTAAGTGAGCAGATAAGCATCCAAAAATAAGCAGCCTAGCAGATACAAGGCATTCTACTCGATCCACCTACCTGTGTTGTTTTTCTTTGTTTAGAAAGTCGAAAAAACCTCATGGGATGTTTAATGGAACGTGGGATGTTTTCAAACGTTGTACAAACTTAATGGTTTAATGGAACATGGGATGTTTTCAAACATTGTATGGTTTTGCTTTTACAAGATATGGTTTTCGGACTGCAATTCAGGGATTTGTACTATTTGTCTTTAATTGGACGAAATCCTCGTAATCATGAAGCGTTACCAACAGCATACAACTAAACAAGAAAAAACAACAATAGTGTTCGATCTTAAATTATGGTATGTGTCTAAAGTTTTTTGACATTGTAATCATCAAATTATTGTTGAATGGTAAATTGCCCGTACGAATTATGTTTTATTAATCAAATGATTATAAATAGTGCAAATTACATCATAAACCTTAACGGAACCAATGCCCATAAGTGGACTTAGGCCAACTATCATCTAAATATCTAATACTCTCCCGCAGTTGATAGAAGCTTCAACCACTTTTTTTTCTCTGCGGTAACGCTTGATAATAGATTCCTTGAACGCATCATCTGCTACACTAGTTGCAGGGTCCATGATATAAAACACAGTGATCAAGTGCATTTATATGATAATAGATAGTATCTTCACTTCTTGTTACACAAGTTTGTGCCGATAAAGATACTATGGTATCAGGGGTAAAGATCGATCACAGGGGTAGGAGTGTAAGGTTTTGGTTTTTCAGAAAGAGCTGCTCGATATTCTTCTAATACTCGTTCGAGGGTGTGAAGCATCTTCAAATCTAACACCAGCATCTTCGAGAAGGCCTCGTCCAGCTCCATATCGAATTTACGTTTTTCTTCATGGGACGGGGGCGTGAAAGGCGGTACCCATACGACTTGTTTTTCCATCGATCGACACTTTTCTATTAAAAATTTAGGATATGTATTAGTATTAATCGCGTATTTACAGTAAACCCTAATGGACCCGAAGACCATAAGCAGGCTTGGTCCAAGCGATATTGCCTCAAACTGGCTTCCAAATATACAATAATTCTTGACCGAATTTAACCACTTAAGTCGATGTAGCACCTCACTGGCCACCATGTCTCGTAAGTTATGCAAAATGATCTATGGAATCTGGTATATATGTGTCAGTCATCGTAACTTGGATAGCTTTCCCTTGTAAAGAAAGAAAAAACATCTCTCGCCTTCTCAAACTGTTTGCTAGCACCTTGTAACTCCAACGTGCTACCATCAAACTCCTCGGTGGTAAACACTGCCGATATCATCGCATGTCAGGTGGATCCATCTAACGCCGACATCACGTAAATACCTTGGGCTTGAGCTACTCGGGGCGAGTACTAATGAGCTTTGTTGGTTATTAGGTCGTCGGTGCAATATATGGTTCCAAATTGTTTGAAAGACCATGCTTCGGCGGACAAGGCCACGAGGGAGTCTCATGGAGTCATGGTGGCACTTGGTCCATCAAATAGTCTTGGAAATAAAGGGTCATGGATGTATGTTTGAGGTCACCTAATTAATTGATCAGCTTTGGAAAATGTAATTAACTGATACAAGTAAAACGATGAAGTGCAGATTGATAAATTTTGTGAATGATAGTGCCATTGTGTAAATTTGTTGCTTTTGGTGTTGTGTGATAAGCTAAGTTTATAATGTCTAAACATGAAAGGACGCCAAAGGCTAGAATATTGCATAGCATATGAGGGTCCTTCAGATTGCTTATTCAAGTATATAAGCAGTTTTAAGTGTTCAAAGAAACTGTTTATCAGATTATTCTACGGAGAGAAGCATTAAAAATAAGCAACCTAGCAGGTGCACAATTTTGTATACCCTCCAACCTGATCCACCTGTGTGTTATTTCTTTCGAAGTTGAAAAAACCTTGAGTGTGCCATAGAGCTATAACAACCTGAACCCAAAGCCTTCAGCTGACACAGCCTTTCCAATCAGCTTATAACCATAATGACCGTAATTAGCAACCTACAATTTATTTAGTCTATATAACGAACTCATCATTCTATTTTAGTAATAACGGTAAGAGAAAAAGTGAAATAAGATGCAATTAAAATCTCTTTTAGCCACATATATAGCAGAAAATTTGCCAAACACCCATGATTTGAAAATGCCAAATACTAAAATCACCATTGATCTAAAGTAAGAAGCTAACATTTCCTTTCGCAACATGGATTGTTAAATCACATATTCTTCTTTCCATCGGAATGAGATACGCTTTCATCGATGGAGCGTAGTTGATCTCTAAGCTGTTGGTTTTCTGCTAGCAAGCGGTCGTACTCAAGAAGGAAGCCTTCTGATTGGTTCTTGAGTGCAACTGAATTGGCTTCTGCAGATTTAATCTCTTTCTCCTTTGTTGAATGTTCAGATTCCAGATTTTGGATTTGTGCTTTCAATTTAGACATTTCTTCGTTCAGTATTTTAACCTCATCTGCACCTTTGTTCTTGGTTTCTTCTGCTGTCCGGTTTTGTTTCTTTGCAGCTTCCATGGTCTTTCTAAGTATGCGAAGTTCTCTGATGTAATGATGTAGCCTGTCTATCATTAGTGCCAAGAAAAGCGAGAATCCTGCGTCGATTGTTGGAAATAATTCGCATATTTAGTCAAATAGAAAGGTAAATGAAGCCCAATGGAGGTTATATATGATCATGTTAAGAGGCCTGTCGGACATTGGCAATTATACAAAGGATCATCAAGATAAATGAAGCAACCATTAAGTGGTTAGAATAAATGATACATTCGCCAGTTAATGTATCTAGATTGGTATCATTATTGCTTAATGAAATGTATGAACACCCTACTTTATCCCCTCAAAAAAAGACGGCATCCATTTATCATAATACATAAACTGCACGTGTTCCTATCAAAATCGGCTGGAACTTCCGTTTACTCTAGTGATCACTTGATCCAATCGCGCTAACACACACCCTGACTTAATAAGAAGTGCATATGAATAGCACAAAGTGCAGCTTACATCTTAATCTTACGTGTGTACATGATGATTTAGTATATACATCCTCGGTTAGATAAAACGGTGTATGAAAATGATATGTAATGTCAATATATTCATGTGATCCCCTCATCCCCCGAGAAATTCCAATATTTGTTACGTTTGACATTTGGTCGCTTGAGATTTAACTTCACCATTTACCTATCAGTTCAATAGCTATGCATGGTAAGAGAGGGCATATGAATGATTGAAAACGAAAACCAGTGAACATCCTTGCATTTTGAGAGGCATTTCTCTGAACTAGTAAATGGGCATAACTTAACGATTTCACTTAATTAGCGAAACCTATGAATCATCCGAACACGAAATTGAGACCGAAACTAATTTATCAGAGAGCTGAAATGAAACCACTTTTTAACTCGAATTACCCCAGAACCACTGAACCAGGCACCTCAACCCCAATCAAGAAGTTTTGTCAGAAGAAATTATGCTAGTATGGTGAAAATTCACAATATACCAAAATATCTAAGGTCAGCAAAGACAATTAGATATCGTCCACTCCTATAAGGGATAATTTATACGTATGAGAAATACCATCTATTCGAAGCCATTATCCTAAGAAAAAAAAGAACATAAGTTCTATTATTGATATATCTCCAACAGTTTCAAGGCCCACATCTCCAACTAACGAACTCGAGCTTTCAGAAATATCACCTAAGTATGCAATATGCATAAGCGCAATGATAATCGGGGGTTACATCATTGCACAGCTATCGAAAAGAAAGATAAACATTGAAACAAATGAGATAATATCCAAAAAAATGTAACCCACTAACCCCCTAGACTTTAAATATTAACTACTTACCAATAAATATAAGTTTATGCAGTAGAATTTTTTTTTCAACAGATTGGTATCTAACAGACACAAAACAGCACCAGCACCAGACGACAACTTCACAAAAAAGAAAAACTATGCTTGATGGTACACAGTTGGAATGAATTGATTGTTTTATCTTTTTACGTATTGCTCCCAACTTAATATATGTTTGATGGTACCAAGAGTAATCTTTAACAAAACCAACACTACCGAACAAGACTGAAACAGTGACTGATATTGGGGGGGTGTTTGAATGTGCTGCAAGCTTGCAACTCTGATTACTGCAAATTGCTGGGAAAATGTGTGATTTATAATTTAGGATCAAACTAACCAGATTTTGAATATCAAGCAAAAACTTGTAACATTAGATTATTAGTTAGCTATCAATGTGCTGCAAAGCTCAGTTTGCAATGTTTGGTCTAAATTTGATGCATTGGAGATAAAACGATCCAGTTTAGATAAGCAGAAAAGAGTTGCCCTATAATAATTAGATATGATTCTAATAAGGATTGCTTCTAGAAGTCGACTCACTTTGTAAAATCACATCTGAGTAGCACTTAATGAAATAATGACTTTGAAATCGACAATTAAACAGCCCACATAGAGTAAAGATACAAATCTACCAGTAAAACATGGTGATTATTATTTTATCACCATATAAAAATGAATTTATACAAATTATATCACTTGCATCAATCCATTTGATGTAAAACAACGGAAACAATAGGGCGGGTTTATCTAACTACCATGTACAGCGAGTTTTACTTTCAAAATCGGCTGTGACGTCCATTAACTCCCACAATCACTTGATCCAACCACTAACACACACCCTGACTTAAAAAGAAGTGCATATGTGTAACACAAATCCCAGTTATATATCTATATTATATGTATGTACCTCGTGATTAAATCTAGACCCTCAGTTAGATAGAATGGTGTCTGGATATGATACCTACGGTCAGCATATTAACATGATTCCTCAAAAATCAAATCTTAGCTGGCTTGTAAGATTTGGTCGCTTAACATATTATATTCAATGTTTCCCTCTTAATTTAATAGCAAAGCATGTTAAGAGATGATGTCTAAAGGATTGAAAATGAAACCAGTGAACATCCTTGCATTTTAAAAGGGGTGTCTTTGAACCTGTAAATACACATCCTTACAAATTTTACTTATATAAAATTCTAACGAATTGTAGGAGCGCTGAGAGAAACTAACTTATCAGAAAGATGAAATGAAACCACTTTCAATTTAAATTACTTTACAACTAGGCATCTCAAACCACAATTGTGCTAATATTGCAAAAATCTACAACATATCTATAATAAATTAAGCCAGCCTAGACGATTAAGTGTCGTTCACTTTATAGAGGGCTAAGCTATACATTATTGTTGTTACGTCTCCAACATTTTAAATGCCCATATCCTCAAGCAACCAACACTAGGCTTTTACGAATATTATCCAAGTGTGCGTGTAACAATAATACTCTGTAAAAGTCGCAAGATCAGAGATTGGGTACTTTTCCCAGTAGGGTCACAAAAGGAGTTCAGATGAATGCAAAACATGGCAATGCAGTGCATAAATGTATAGACCTTTCTGAGCTATGAATCACTTTATGACAGATGTGTACTGAAAAGACACAAAATAGCACAATGCTGCAACTTCAAATTTTACGGGTTTACAATGAAATCACATTAATTGCTCATGGTTCAAGTACCAAGATCAGATCATCCAACCAACTTAGATACATATATACAAAACAGACTAATTATCAGATTCTTGTGTTTTCTTATAACTGATATGAACTGATGATCATTATCGACTAGTTGAGGGGTCTGAGAGTCAATAATAAAAGCTGCTGGAAGTTTAGTGTTTATTTAGTTTTCCTTATTTATTTAGTTTCTTTTTATTAAGTACTTTCCTATTAATGTTATCTTGTTGAACAAGAATACGTGAGTTTAAATAGGGTTAGGAGTCATCAGTTTAGAGAAGGGAATAGAACCGGTCTGAGGACTTGGAAAAACCTATCATTGTTCTTTGTTTTCGTGTTTTTCTTCTTAATTAATAAAGATTATCAGCTGGTTTGTATCAATAACATTTTACCCAGTTTAAATTGATTCGATGAAACACATAACGTCATCAACTAAAGTAGAATAATTAGTTTGAAATAAAAGGTTTGGGTTTAGTATTGATTGTTATAAAAAACTGATATCGTTGTTGCAATATATCTTTTTAAAATTTTCACTCACGTATATGAAAATATCTCAAACATATAATTTAGTAACCAGATTAGAAAAACAATCGGAAACACCCTCAAACCTGCAGCATAAAAAACACAATAAGCAAATAACACATGTAAAAATAGCTAACTGGGATTGCTGAATGCCTGAATTATGTACAGATTTGTATAAATGTTTTGGTTCTGTGGATTAAGGGGTATTTGGTAGTAGGCTGTTGTATTGTTTCAGATGGCTTTGTACCTTGAAGATGAAATGCCTATCTTGTGTGTTCTTTTTCACTATTGAGCGGGTCTAGTTAAGATAACTCAATGTGATTAAGAAATAAAAGTTGGTATTGGAATCTTCATAAGGAAAGTTTCCTGATCATGTGGTTCAATGGTGTTTCTTAGCACTGTATAATTCTGCAATTCAGAATGATCAAATGGTGGTTCTAGAGGTGTTTGGTATAATGTTTTTGTACATATTCAGATGGCTTGTACCTTGAAGATGAAATTCTTACACTCTGGTTTCTTATTCTTATGGATTTATGGTTCATTTCCCCTTGTCTCCATGAAACTCACGGTACTTGTTTTTGTTTCGGTTTTGTGCTGAACTGGACATGGGTGGGGGAGGTTTAAACATCACTGTATCCATGGCCAAGATTTCCTTGGGAGGCGGAGTAAACCGATCATTCCTCCGGCCTAAACTTGAAGTCTGGCTTTTTGCCAAAGCTGGGCTTGTTTGTGTTCTCATGGTTTTTTGAGGAAGGGTGCCCTTTTCTTTTGGATTGGTTGGCCGCGCCCACCTCTCCTCTGATGAAGGTTATGGTTACGCTCATCAACTCATCCACGGATTTAGGGATATTATTATTCAGCCTTTTGATCAGGTCGGGGTTGGTGTTATAAATCCGGATACCCCGAGACATTCCAAAGCTCCCTTCACGTGCAGACTTTCGGCTTTGAAGCGATCCATGAACGCATATGTTGACTTCTCCCTCCCTTTGCTTGATGTGGTGGAGCTCCACAGGACCCTTTATGTATTTCTTCTGTTGAAGGAAATACGCCAAGAATGCCTTTCGTAGCTCAACAAAGCTGTCGATGCTTTCCGAAGGGAGTTCATCGAACCACAATCTCGCTGAACCCATTAGGGTAGAGTTAAACATGTGGCACCACGTTGGCATAGCCCACCTTTCCACTTTAGCGGCAGTTTGGAAATTTTTTAGGTGGTCCTCCGGATCCCCCGTTCCGTCATATGTTTTGACATTGCCCGGCATTCGTATTCTCTTTGGGAATACAAAATTGCGGATTTGAGGGGTGAAGGGGTCCGTCTCTTGTCTTCATCGGTACTAGTCTTTTGTTTCTTCGACTTGGACTTCAAGTGTCCTCCCCCGCTATTTTCACTTTCCAAGATAGGGGCTTCCCTAGTTAAGATGGGAGCGGGAGCTCTACGGTTTGCTCGGTCAGCTGCGTCCCACTCCTTCTCAATTTCCCTCTGCCGAGCAGGTAATATAACTCCGGATGAGGTTCCTGGCCTCTTTCCGTCGTTTTTCTAGGTCTCTACCGGTTGGCCGGTTGGGTGAGAATTGGCATGCTTGGGGCGTCCCCGGTCCGGCCTCCACTCTTGGCGAAAGTGGTCCTTAGATCCCAAGCGTGAAGATACATGGGGTTCTTTATTGCCAAATCGGGTGAAGACATTTTTCTCTTTTCAACCCTGCCTTGCAAAAACATTTGTTCCATCCAAGTTTCGGCGAGGGGAAGACTCAAAATCCCCATGTTTGAGCCTTGAGAACACGCTTGGAGATTGAGAAGGGAGGGATGTCCCTGACGTAACACTGGGCTAGCTCTCCTCTTTTTAGACTTTCTCCTTCTGTCATGTGATCATGAATCGGAGTATTGGGACTTTTCTTGTGATTGTGAATTTCTTTGTGAACTTTCTCCAAAACTCAAGCGGGTTTGTACCACTTAGAGTTTCTCCTGGTGTACTTTCTCAGCCATCAGGGACAAGAGTTGGTCGTAATGCTTGTCACAGAATTCACGTATCATTTCTGCCGGCACAAATCCAAGTGGAATGTCGGGCATTAGTCCGCTTCCCTTCCCCGCCGTGTTCCGGACGACGTAACCACCAGGGGTAAGAGAAACGTGGTTGGCCTGATTGCTCATTTGATGGTAAATTTTTAGAACGTGGTTGTGTATGGTCCCACGGATGGCACCAACTTGTTAGTACAAAGGTTGTGGTTTAAGGTAGTAATAACTTACTTAGGAATAAGGTTCCAAGCTCGTTATGTGAGAATTTTAGACCAAGTGAAGTGAATGAAATCTCCTGCTATGAAAAGAGTAGCGCATCCTTACAGCGGGAGGGGTGTCCCGCGGTTAGTCTCCGGCGTGAGAGTAAGATTCTAGTCAGAGAAAGTATAAGTATACGTGTTCTTAGCTCAGAGAACTGTTGGGAGTGTTTAGTGCCCTCCTATTTATAGGCAAGTAAGTTCATGGTTATCTAGGGATCACGAGTCGCAACACCTTCGATTAACCGATGGGTTATAAGAAGTTTGCCTTGAATTCATACCCTTTTACTTGTTTTATGCTTCCTCATTCGTGACGCTGCCGCCTTCCCCCCAATTGGGGGTGTCTATGTTTATTTTGTGATCACAGATTATATTCCTTTCCTCTTATAGTTGGTTTCGGTCCTTTCCCTGGCTTGGGGTGATACTCAGTCTCGTGATAAGTCCCTGCCCCTTCTTGAGAGATCTTACTACGGGAACTTGTTGGACTCCGGTATTCAGAAAGGGATTGAGCTTCTCTAGTTCTAGAGAAGCCTATTTGGCTTTGTCCGGACGCTGCTAATTTAGCTAGGATCCGGACTATTTGAGTCCGGTCCGGACTATTTAGGTCCGGGGGTTACTATACGTCATCAATTTGTATTTTCATTTGTTTTGCACTAAATTGAGTGCAGGTCTTGTATGGTTAGTCGTGTGTAGTATCAGGTTACATTGAGTGGTCATTTGTATTATTAGCCTATGGGTATGTTTGGTAAAAGTAACTGTTGTTGGAACTGGAGATGGAGCTGTAGATGGAGATTATGAAAAGAGATTATTTTTATAAGCTATATGAAGTAGCATTTGATTTTATGAGATTATGGAAGATTTTTTTTTATAATCTCTTATGAATTTGTCTGCCAAACGAGGATTATATTATAAATACCTTATTTTTTCAAAGAAAAAATAATCATAATCTCTTTATAATCTTGTGTACCAAACATAGCCTATCTATGACACAAAATTAATAAACCCAAAAATAAAATAAAAAGCCAAAAGAAAAAGTAAAGTATACCCATAAGTGAAGCTTCAAGCATATGATAAGCCAAAATAATCTGATCAGTGGGATTAACAACAGCTTCAACAGGCCTGCTTTGAATCTCGGTAACACTATAAACATTATACATCATAATAACAAAAACAGTAGCACCAACGGATTTAACAACCAACGGTGCACGTCCTCTTTTGGCTCGATCTAATCCGATTATTAATAGCTTACGGAGCGGTGTTTTGAATAAAAGCAGTAAGATTGTCGACATTTCGATTGCTAACACGCTGTAAAATAGGTAAATCATTGTCAAAATCGCTTTCTTTCTTTGTTTCTTTGATTGAGAAAATGAGGAGGTTGGTTTTTTATGATTTGGTTTCTTGTTTGCCGACTTGTTAATGAACACCCGAAACC